>APFE031115605.1:103894-127442 GCA_000404065.3 Pinus taeda | reverse complement strand
TTATATAATATTATATAGTATATGTTGTTATGCTTACATATAGTTATAAATATTTATGGTAAATTATTTTGTTCTATCTATTTATTTAATTATATATTATTCCTATTCCTAACCTTATTTTTTTGCAGTTGTCTATAATGAGACTTTTTGGAAGCCTTTCCGGTGGGTTTTTCCGGTCAAAATCCGGCAGCAATTTATTGGAATCGCAAGTTTGATAGCTAGTTTCTGCACAATCAAAGTGCCCCAGGGGTTTTTCAGGGTGCTGAATCCAAATATGCAGTTAAAAAACCATTTTAACTGTAACAAATCAAAATTTAACCTCAATTTCATCCGCGGTATTCCGTCACCGGAATCTCCAAAAAGTCGCATTATAGACAACTCCTATTTTTTTTCTTTTCAAAACTTACCAATATCTTTTTCTTTGTAGAGGTGAATCAGCAATGGTAGCAGAGCCAGATTGCCCAATAGTACGGAGACGAGGATTTCCAGTATCAATCATTATCAACGACTGTGTGAAATTTGGAAATTTTGGAAGGACACCTGTTAATCTATTGTTTGAGCTGTTCAACAGTGTAAGACTGCTCATAGCTGTAAAAAGAAATGGGAACTTCTCCTGTCAATTTATTGTCGAAAAGATCCAATATTTCTAGCGTGTACAAACCAGAAAGAGTACTCGGAATTGCCCCTTCTAGAGAATTTCAGCTGAGATTGAGTTGAATTTGCAACTTTCTGATGAACCCAATTTCCAATGGCATTGTTCCAGTTAGGTTGTCGCCACCCAACTAGAGCTCTAACGAGACCTGCCTGTCTTGAACACTCTTTGGAATCACTCCTGTTAGCTTGTTGTTCTGTAGGCGCAAATTTTGCATCTTCAAAAGATTGAAAATATTTGAGGGTATGGACCCTGATAGAAGATTGCCGCTCAAATCGAGATATGACAACTTAGATAAGGTCAACAGTATATCTGGAATACTTCCATTAAATTTATTGTTAGGCAGTTTCAACACTTGCAACTGTGGAAGCGAAGGCAGTTGATTGGTTAATGAGCCTGACAAATTGTTGTGGCAAGATCAAGTAGTTGAAGCCTGGTACACTTTCCCATCTTCGGCGGAATCTGGCCATCTAGTGAGTTGTCATTCATTTGTATGTGAACCCAGACCCATTTCCAAGTTAAAGGGATGTTCCCTTTAAGAAAATTGTAGCCTACCATCTAGTGAGTTGTCATTCATTTCTATGTCAAGCCAGACCCATTTCCAATTGTTAAAGGGATGTTTCCTTTAAGAAAATTGTAGCCTACTCGAAACCTTGATTATTTTCATGAAACATTTTGAGGAGTCTGTCTTGTGAGCGAATTCATTGTAAGGTCCAGAGTCTGCAAGTTGCTCAAAACAAAAACTTCTGGACGAATGTCTCCATTTAAGCCATTGTAGCTCAGATCTAGAAACTGCAATCCTTTGATGTTAGCTAATTGATAAAGTATGCTTCCAGCAAGTTGATTATGATTCGAAGAGAAGTGAGTCAGACTAGAGAGATCACCCAATGTTCCAGGAATCACTCTAGAGAGGTTATTGGCTCACACATTCAGGATTCTTGCAAGGCTCCCAATATTATCAGGGATGTATCCCTTCAGCTCATTGAAGCTGAGGTCAAGCAAATTCAAATTGGTACACTTCACAAGCTCCCGGGGAAATTCCCCCACAAAAGAGTTATGAGAGAGATCTAATTTCTATAAAATCCCCTGAACTCCCAGCAAGGAAGGGATTGAACCAGTGAATTGATTGCATATCAAATTAGGCACTCTGAGGTTTGTCAAATTCTGAATCTGTAAGCCGAAGTTTCCTCCTAACCTATTGTGAGAGACATCTAGGTACTGCAGTTTGCGCATTTGTGCAACCTAAGGAAGGAAACCTGGCATGAAATTGTGTTGGAAAATTAATTCCAATTACCGCATTAAAGAGACTGACAATAGTCATACTAGAGGCTTCCTGGTGACAGACAGACTCTACCTCAGAAGTTTTAATACAGAAGAACGACTGACTGACTTTTCTACTAGTTCAGCCACTTTAGGTTCTCACCAGTGCCGAGCACACTGATGCGCAAGCTTCCAAACCACCTATAGACTTGAGAGAATATTTCGTGTTGTAAGTAGATCAGACACGCAGGTCCGCAGATGCAGAGCAGGAAATACTCTCGACTCGAAACACATAAGACTCAAAATTCCTATGACTCTCTAACCTCCGATGCCCCAAGAATGAGCCTTACCCTTCTTTATATAGGAGAGAAGGGGGGACAAGCATTGTCCTGGGTCGAGACAAAGAAAATACTTAAAGCCAAGGGAATCATTACTTTTCAATCTTCACCAGAGCGACGTCTGCACAAAGACTCGGGTCCATTATATGTATCTAAATCATTGCTTTGGGTAACGCGTCCGATATGGTCTGTAAAGTAGATTCTTGTCCTTAAAGTAAATCTAACAGCTATCTTAACTTTTATACATAGTGGATGCTTTTTGAAAAGCCCACGAGAAAATACTTAGTGGAGAACATACACAGTGGAGGCTTTTGAACAGTGAAGCCCACGGGAAAACTGGTTACAATTTAGCCCTTGTGACTAGTTCATACTAAAAGATTGTAAGACTTGGAAATCTATCTTATTTGTACTGCATGATGTCCCAATCTTTGGTGTAGATTCGCCGGACGATGATGGGCCTCCCTAGAACGGTTTGATGCTGTACTTTGGTGAGAACCAGCCACTCCATGTGCTCCCGCATATATTCTTCAAGGGAATTATTGTAAGGAGCATCTTTGTAAGTTGTCTACTCGGTGTCCGCCATCTGCTTTACAGTATGATAAACTAGATGGTTACATGCTGTGTTACAATCCATGATACAAGGCTTACCCATGTTCTTGCAATATTTCTCATGTTCCACCGGATCCATTGTAGTTTTATTAATTCTATAGTCTCTCCACCATTCCCTGAGCCATTCATTTTGTTGGTATCCTTGGTAATGTCCAACCGTGCTGAATTTGAGCCTTGTATAGTGAGTTTCTGTTTTGTCATCAACATTAAGGAATTTCTACCATTATTTTTTGCTGGTATCCTTGGTAATGTCCAACAGTGCTGAATTTGAGCCTTGTATAGTGAGTTTCTGTTCTGTCATCAACATTAAGGAATTTCCACCATAGTTTTTTATAATCTGCAAAATGGAAAATAGTGTCAGGAAACATAATCTGGGGGTCATTCCTGGGCCATCTTGTTGCCATATGGGATTTAATATGGCCAGGTTCATTCCATAGGTCACGGGTTCGGTATATTCAGACATGTCTTTCATAGATTCCCGTACTTTTCCCTCCATGGTACCATATAGTATCAATGTCGTGAAAGTTTTGCTCTAATGCCTTTCTTGCTATCTCAGCATTTCTTCTGGCTTTGTCGTAGATCATATCATGTATCCATGCTCTTCCTTTGGGATAAACTTTCCTTTCTAGCACATAATATGGGAGATCTGTGTGAGGCTGTAGATTGGCGTCTAGGACCTTTGTATTTCTCAGTTGCCACGTGGGTTTCCAGTTTCTTTTATATGTTTCCCATTCTAGTTCATCTGGCACAGTTTTCACTGTTTCCTCTTTCCAGCCATTTTCCCATTGAGTAACAATGACCAAAACTTGTTTTTCCTTTTGTTCAATGTATTCTCTACTTAAAAAATCAGGAAGACTATTATCTTTTCCTTTAATGTGCTCTACAGAAAAAATCAAAATTAGCAAAAAAAGCTTGCCATCTTACGAATTTTGCTTCTCCAGCCTTTTTAACATCTTTTGTCAATACTTTCTGCATGGCTGAAGCATTAGTTCTAAGAATAAAAGGTTTATTTATCAGATAAACCTCAAATTTTCTTATGCAGTTCCAAGCTGCTTTAACCTCTCTTTCAATGATAGAGTAATTCTGTTATGCTGAATTCCAAACTCCAGAAGCGAATTGGACCACTTGTTCTTCTTTACCAAGCTTTTGTTTCAAGACTCCTCCCCATCCAATATTACTTGCATCAGACTCAACAATCTTAAAAGCTTGGTGATCAGCTACATATAAAATGGGTAAAGATTTTACCTTAGCTTTGATTTCTTGGACAACTTTGGTATGAAGGTTTGACCATTTTGGAGGATTCTTTCCTAACCTTTTGTTGAGGATTTTTCTGTCACTAGCGCAGTGCTGGTAAAAATTACTAACATAGTTAAGGCAACCCAAAAACCTCTGCAACTGTGTTTTATCCTTGAGCTCATCTGGGAATTTGTCAGTGAAATCAATGGCATGTTGTTGGAGAGATATCTGTCTATTGCAAATTGTATGCCCCAGAAACTTTATAGAAGTCTGGAAAACTTCTATTTTCTTTCTGCTTAGAACCAACCCATTTTTCTGAACTATCTTTAAGAAAATATTTACATGCTTAAAGTGTTCATCTATATTCTTAGAAAAAATCAAGACATCATCAATATAAACAATCAACCAGTCAAAATAAGGTTTGAAGATGTCATCCATCACCTTCTGGAACATTGAAGGAGAATTTTTAAGACCAAATGGCATGACATTCCATTCGTAATGCCCTGCAGGAATGCTGAAAGTAGTTTTGAACTTGTCTGCTTCATCAATGGCGACCTGCCAAAATCCAGCTTTTAAATCGAACTTAGAGAATATCTTGGCACCTGCAATTCTTCTGATCAAATCTCCCTTGTGAGGAATTGGATAGGTGTCGTATGCCAGGACTGAATTTAGAGGTTTATAGTTTATGACAAGTCTCGGAATACCCCTGATTTGTTCGGCCCTTTTGTTTACATAGAACCCATAGCAATTCCACGGGCTATTGGACTATCTAATCAGTCCTGTCCAGCAACTGTTGGATCTCTTTTTGGAAAAGATCCCTATATTCCTTGTTCATAGGGATAGCTCTGCTCTTGCAGGGTTTTCCAGCAAATCCTTCCTTGTATGGCAGTTTGATAGTATGTTGTTTTCGGTGCCAGAATGCATTTGGCTCTTTAGAACAACATTTTTCTTCTAGATTTTGCTTGAGATCTTGAATTTTATTTTCCACTTGAGGCAACTTTAATTGTTCTTCAATTCTTAGCGTGCCTTTTAGATCTTTAAGATCTGTCAATAGGGATTCTGCTCTATCCAAATTCTGCATGGCCTGGACCATGGTTGAGACCCTTGGGCTGGAGACATAGGGAAGCTCAATCTTCTTTCTTTTTCCCTTTGATGTGGGCATAGAGATAAAATAACCGGATCTTCCTCCTTTTAATCTGACTGAACCATGTGGTTCCACTGCAGCAAGAAATATATTTCCTAATATACAATCGACAGGAATGTCTGCCACAACAAATTTCATATATACACAATGCGAATCAAAACAAAGTGAAGCTCTAGGAACTTCATACTGAAGCTTCTTATTTCCAAGGCCGACTACCTTTCTTTCGGTGGAGACCCAATATCTAGCTAGAATATTCTTCATATTAAGGATATTAATATCTGCACCAGAATCTAATAATGCAATCATTTGAATTTTTTTTCCTTGGATGCATATATTTACCTTAACATGATGCTGCTGATAGGTGATAGTAAATAGCCTCATGTCTTTGAATCCAAAATTTGGATCTTGCATCCCCTCAGCAATCTAGATCCCTTGATCTTTTGCAGTCGGATACTAGGGGTCTTCTTCATTTTCTTGGCTAACTACAACTTGTTTTCCCTTTTGTATTTTTTCAATCTGAGCTTTGATTGCAGATATTTCTGTTTTAATGTGGTGGATTTCACCACTTACTTCTCCAAGAGTAAGTGGCCTTACTCTTCCTGGTTTATGATGATGCATTTGAAATGATTTGGTATTCCTTTCATAAGATGCATCAATAAACAAAGGCTTCTTACCTGATTCTTTAGAAGCTTTAGTTTTCAGTTGGTCCGTGAAAGCTTCGATCAGGCAATTTTTCATGTCACCATCCTCCGTAGCTCGAATTTGAGACAAAATCTTTAATTCTGCTTCCTCATCTGTAGATGCCATGAGTACTTTTTCTTTTGGGGCTTTTGGCCTCTCTTCTTCACTGGAGCTGACGGAAAAATCAGAGTCATCATCATATAAGGTATGGCAAGCACATGCATCGGAATCTGTACATGAACATTCTGATGAATCTGATTCAGAATATTGGCCCATATTTGCCTGTAATTCTTCTTCTGTTGTGGAGCTAAAATAATCAAGAGAAGTTTCTTCTAGTTGATGTTGCTGTGTTGTATCTCTTATAGTAAGGTTTGGGCACCTTTCTGTCACATGATTCTTAGAATTGCATCTAAGACAAAAAATAGGTCCTATATGCTCTTTTTGACTTGTTTGGCCTTTTGAGCATAGTCAGCTGTTTTCTTTCCTCTGTTAAGCTTTGATTCTTCTCCTTGAGGGCATCTTGAGGCAGTATGCCCATTTTGCCCACATAACCAACAAGTGATTTTGTTCCATTTTTCTTGCTTCGCAAAATGTAGATGGATACCAGAGGGATTATAATAATGAGTATTTGGCACATACCTGTAATATCCTTTCTTCTTATACCTCTGGTACCACAAGTAAATCAAGTAAGAATACTTTTACTACAGGTTGCAACACATCAAGTAATTAAGAACCAGTGGGAATTTAATGCAGGGTTGGTAAAACTTAAATTCCAATCATTTATTCACTTACACTTCGCAACATCACACGTCCATCCTAGGGTTTAAATATTTTGTCTGCTATGTATTAAAATATTAAATTTATATGTTTTGATAAAATATGTATGTAGAAGTCTTTAGTTTAAGTTGAGGGTGTCACTAGAAGAGAAAATTATGCAGCAATTTGTGGTGGGTGCCTACAGACAATTTGTTGTGGGGTTTTACACAGAGTTATTCACCAACTCCTCGTGAAGTGTAAATGGTAGTAAGAATTTTTGTTTTACTTGGTGAAGAACCCGCAACTTCCATATGAATGTTTTTTTCATGTATTAGAAAATATAATATAAAGTATACTTGTTGGAATATATTTTTGGAAATCTCACATCTGTTTTTAATTGCCCAACCACTCTTTTTTAGAGCCTAAATTTGTTTGAGTTTTTTGCTCTATTTTGTTGCGGAAGTCAAGTGCGTGATTTAATCTTTGCAACTGAAGTCTTGAGGAAGACTCCTCTGCCTAAATCTTTCACTGGGAGCTAAAGAGTGCTTTCACTGAGAGCTAAAAATTTATTTGAAGGCGTATTTTTTGGAGCATGAAGTTCTTTTTACAGTCAGAAATGGCAACATCAAGCACAAGCTTGACTAATCCTCATATACCTTGTTTTAATGGGAAAAAATATGACTATTGGGCAGCGAAAATTCCACGATGACCTGTTTGGAGCAGCGAAACCCTAGAATCCAAAGCTCTGATACCAAATGTTACGAAACCAGCTCAAGAAAAGATAGAAAAGATAGATCAACGCCTTAGAATTCAGCCTCTCTCGAGGGGGCACCTCTTTACAATTACATAAATGAACAATTCTTGGATGATACAAATGACAAACCTCCTTTCTATATATAGGAGTCTAAGGAGTCACAATATAATCTAGCCGACCTAACAATAATAATATAAAGCCACAAAAATAACCATAGAGGGATTCTGTGGGGCACAGTAATAACAATATGGGGGCAATAGGGGCACAACAATATTATAATAATGAAGGATTTGTTTTCTTCTCAAGATATTTGGGATTTGGTGAAGAATGGGTTCCAAGAACCACTAGAAGCAACAACATACAATGCCTTGTCCCAAGCCAAAAAGGATTTGTTGAAGGACAGCAAGAAAAAGGATTCAAAAGCCCTCTTCTACATTTTTCAAGCAGTTCATGAAAGTATTTTCCCTAGGATTGCAACAACAACAAAGTCCAAACAAGCATGAGATGCCCTCCAGACAACCTACCAAGGCAGGGCAAAAGTGAAGATAACAAAACTATAAATGCTAAGGAGAGAATTTGAGACAATTTGTATCAAAGAGTCTGAAAACAAACTCATTTTTTACACAAGTAATTGGACTAGTTACTCAAATCACGTCTCATGGTGAGACACTTGAGGAAAGAAGAATAGTTGAGAAAATTTTGGGAAGTCTGCCAACAAGATTTGATGCCATTGTTGTGACCATAGAAGAGACAAAGGATCTCTCATAATTTTCAGTGAATGAGCTTCATGCATCATTGTTTTCTCATGAACATAGAATGAATAGAGCAACAAACTCCTCATTAGAGCATGCCTTCATAACACAAGTTTCATTTGGTCAAGGTAGAGGCAGAGGAAGATGAAATGCTAAAGGAAGAGGAAGAAGCCCACACAGAGGTGGAAGAGGCAGCGCTTCAAGCTCAAGAGGAAGGGAAAGCAATCAAAATCTAAGTCATGGCCCAAGCCAAAATCAAGCACAAATTCAGAGGTATGATAAATCTTAAGTTCAATATCATTATTGGAAGAAGTATGGTCATTATGCAAATGAATGTAGAAATAAGAAACATGACATAAGTAACAAACCAATTGCAAATTTCAAAAAAGAAAATTAGAACCAAGATGGCATGTTTTTAGCTTGTAATGTAGCACAAGAAAAACAAAAGGATGTATGGTTTATAGATTTAGGGTTCAACATTTGCATGACAGGGAACATCGAAATGTTTACCAATTTAGAAGAAAGTGGGAAATCTGAAGTGACATTAGGGATTGATAGCAAAGTCTTTGTCATGGGAAAAAAGAATGGTCAATATTCTAATAAATAAGGGGAGAATAAGTACATTTCAGATGTTTATTTTCACCCTGGTTTGAAGCATAACCTCATAAGCATTGGACAACTCATGCAAAAGGGACACAATGTCTTTTTCAAAAATGATGAGTGCATAATTTTGGATAAGTCTCCAAGAAGATATTTGATTACAAAACTTAAGATGACAAACAATAGAATGTTTCCCCTAAAGATAAAAATGGATTTTGAGGAAGAAGGTGCCCAAGCACAATTGTCATTGAATTCACAAGAGGATGAAGAAATGTTGCAGCTGTCACACAAGTAAACTTTCAAGCAGAGGTCAAAGATGAAAACTGGTTATGGCATTTGATATTTGGTCACCTTAAATTTCGAGGTTTGAATTTGCTACATAGGAAAGACATGGTGAAGGGATTGCCACTCATAGAAAAACTAGGCAGCCTATGTGAGGAATGCATCTTGGGTAAACAACATAGAAAGACATGTACAGTAGGAAAGTCAATAAGAGCAAAGGAACCCTTGGAGATTGTCCATTCATATTTATGTGGACCAATGCAAACATCATCAATTGGGGGCAACTATTATTTTTTGACTTTCATAGATGATTATATAAGGAAGACATTGATTTACTTCCTAAAACATAAAAGTGAAGTGTTTGAGTGTTTCTGCCAATACAAATCTCTTGTTTAAAAGCAAAGTGGACACTACATCAAATTCTTGAGGACTGACAGAGGTGGCGAATACATCTCAAATGACTTCCTTCGATTTTTTGGAAGCATGGAATTCACAAGCAATTTACAACAAGGTATACACCTCAGCAAAATGGTGTCGTCGAAAGGAAAAATATTACCATTATGGAAATGGAAAGGAGTATATTGAAGGCAAAGCATTTTCCAAATGATTATTGGGCTGAAGTTGTCACTTGCGCATCATATATCATTAATAGGTGTCCAACCAAAAGTGTCAAGAATATGGTTCCCAAAGAGGCATGGAGCGGAAGAAAGCATAGTGTCACTCACTTTGGATGTGTGGCTTATGGACATGTCCCGGATGAGTTAAGGAAAAATTTGGATGGAAAGGGGGACAAATGCATATTTGTTGGAAATAGTGATGAATCCAAGGCATACAAGATCTACGATCCATCAACCAAGAAGGTCATAATCAATAGAGATGTGCATCTCATAAAAGAGGAAGCATGGGATGAAAGTTTAGAGAAGACAATCAATGTGAAAACATGTATACCACATGAAGACAAAGAGGAACTGACCGCAATAAGAAATTCCTCAATGATGACTCCTTCTACTCCTACTCAAGCGCAACAAAGCAGCCAGCAAGTGAGACTGTCAACAAATAATAGCACAATGTCGCACAATCAAGCAAGTACTACTCCAAGCACACCGCAAAGACCCGCAACGTCATCTACCTCAAGCACAAAATCAAGTGACATGTCAAGCCCATCTTCCGCAAACATAAGAAGACAAAAATTCAGAAATTTAAGTGAAATTTATGAGAAAAATGAAGTTGATAGTAGCGATGGTCTAAATTCCTTATTTGCATTGTTTTTTCATGTAGATGACCCAATCCATTTTGAGGATGCAGTCAAAGAAGAAAAATGGGTTGCGACAATGCATGAAGAAATAGAAAAGTATGACACATGGGAGTTAGTGGACCTTCCGCAAGGAAAATAAGTCATTGGAGTGAAGTGGGTCTATACGACCAAAAGCAATGTTGAAGGAAAGATTGAAAGACATAAAGCAATGCTAGTTGTCAAAGGATACTACCGGCAACATGGAAGAGATTATGTGGAGACATTTGCATCGGTCGCAAGGATGGAGATAATGCGTACAGTGTTGTCGATTGTCACGCAACATAAATGGAAAGTGTATCAAATGGACGTAAAATCAACGTTCTTGAATGGAGCACTGAAAGAGGAAGTATATGTTGCACAACCACATGGTTATGAGGTAGAAGGCCAAGAAAATATTGTGTATAGGTTGAGGAAAGCTCTTTATGGGCTGAAGCAAGCACTGCGTGCATGGTACAACATGATAGATGCTTACTTGATGGACAATGGCTTCAAAAAATGTGACAGTGAGCCTACTCTCTACATCAAAGACAATGATGGTAAGCTTCTTATTGTTGTTTTATATGTAGATGATTTGATTTTTACAAGGAGTGATGATTTCCTCATTGTTGATTTCAAAGAATTCATGAAAAGTAAGTTTGAAATGACTGACTTGGGGTTGTTAAGGTATTTTTTGGGCATCGAAGTGAAGCAAATAGAAAATGGTATTTTTATTTCTCAAGCAAAGTTTGTAGCAAACATTTTGGATAGGTTTAATAAGCAGAACAACAAGCCCACACCAACTCTAAATGTCATGGGGTTGAATTTGAGAAAATAAGATTGCAACAGCAATGTCAATCCGACATTATACAAAAGTATGGTGGGAAGTTTGATATATTTGAAAAGAACTAGGCCTTATATGATGTATGCAGTGAGTTTGGTATCAAAGTTCATGGAGACACCCAAGGAGACACATTGGCAAGCAACCAAAAGGATTTTGAGGTATATCAATGGGACAAAGGAGTATGGTATTTTGTACACCGCTACAAATGATTTTAGGTTGATTGGTTACACTGATAGTGAATGGGTAGGTAGTGTTGATGATATAAAGAGCATGTCAAGATATGCTTTTTATTCAAGTTTGAGAGCCATTTCATGAGAGTCCAAGAAGAAAACGATAGTTCATTGTCAACAACAAAAGTTGAATATGTCACTGCAACAACAGTAGCATGTCAAGCAGTTTGGATGAGAAGAATGTTGAGGGATTTATGCCATGAAGAAGAGGGAACAACAACTGTTTTCTGCGACAACAATTCCGCAACTGCAGTGTCAGAGGATTTTGTTTTTTACAAGAGGACCAAGCAAATTGACACTAAATATAATTTTATTAGAGAATTGGTTGACAATGGTGAAATTGTGTCGTTGCATTGTAGGTCACAAGAACAATTTGCAGACATCTTCTCAAAGCCATTGGCACGTGAGAATTTTGTTTATTTCAGAGATTTTTTCGGAATTGTCAATGACGATAGTTGTGATTAAGGGGTAGTGTTGGAAAATTAAGCCCAACCACCACGTTAAATAGTCTAACAACAACCATGCTTGTGGTACACAAGTAAATCAAGAAAGAATACTTTTACTACAAGTTGTGGATTTTGTTTGTGGGCTAAAGGACATGAATCAAATGAAGTTATGAGCAAGAGTACAAATTTCCCATTCTGCAACGCATCAAGTAATTAAGAACCAATGGGAATTTAATGTAGGGTTGGTAAAACATAACTATTACTTACACTCTACAACATCTGCAAGTTCAGATAATCATGTTTTAGTACAAACGCCCATCCTAGGCTTTAAATATTTTGTCTTGTCATGTATTAAAATATTAAAATTATATGTTTTCATAAAAAATGTATGTACAAGTCTTTATTTTAAGTCGAGAATGTAAGTTTGAGAGAAAGAGAGGAGAAAATTGTGGAACAATTTGTGGTGGGCACGCAAAAACAATTTGTTAAGGGGTTTTACAAAGAGTTACTTCGGAACTGTCGGTAAAGTGTAAATTGCAGTAGAAACTTTTGTTTTATTTGGTGAAGGAACAACAACTTCCATAGAAATGTGTTTTCATGTATTCAAAAATATAATGTAAAGTATACTTGTTGGAATATATTTATGGAAATCTCAAGTCTATTTTTTTTACCGCGCAAACACTCTGTTTTTACTTTGTTTTGTTATGCGTAAATGTGTTTGAGTTCTTAGCTCTATTTTATTGCAGACGTCAAGTGTGTGATTTAATCTCTGCAACTGAAGTCTTGAGAAAGACTCCTCTGCTTAAATCTTTCAAATTGGAGCTTATGTTAAGGGAAACCAAGTTGGTGCAAGCCTTGATATTATTATCACATGGGGTTTACAATGCATTGTTGGAGACATCAAGAACTTCAAGGGTTGGAAGTTGCATACAGTCTGCCAAGCATTTCTCTTTAGTCCTAAGCTAGACATACAAAGCTCAGCCACACTGCTCACATTGGCAATGCTATTCACACCACTTCATCCACATGGGTTATCAGAATTTGCAGTGGTCCACAAGGATGAGTAGGATAACAGGTTCTTCATCACCTGTGTTTGTTGGTTATCGAGACAAATTCTAAATCCAAACGATGAAATAATGAACATGAGACTAATAAAAGGAGTAGATGTCCAAGAACATCTCATTTCTCACAGCAAATGAACAAAGAATGAGTGCAATTTCTGCTTCAAACTATTTTTTGGGCATTTGTCTTATGCATAGATTTCATCTCAGGTGTCCTCCCAAGGCCTTGAATGATACTTTATTATTGAGTATGATGAGTTTCCATTTTTATTCAATGTGTGTCATTTTCAAAATTCAGAAAATCCAAGAATGGAAAATAAGTGAAAACCTTCGAGTTTTGGCTAAGGTGTGCGGATGCCTAGAAAGGGTGTTGAAGGTTCGGGGCAATTGCAGGTCCATCTTTGTTTTCTTGACTCCCATACTCACACTGATAACTCGAAAATGTATATGCACTTGACTTTGACTTTGAGTTTTAGCAATTCCCCATTGAATGAAAGTTTAAACCTCATCGTCAGACACCTTGGTATGTTAACCTAAGTGTTTTTATGTGAGGTAGGTACGTTGACATATGTGATTTTATGATGCATTTTATTTTGAAATACGTTATAATATCATTGATCAATAAACTTTGACTTTGTTATAATATTATGGTGATTAACAAAACATAATAAATATTTATAATATTATGGTGATTAACAAAAAAATAATAAAATTTATAAAAATTTATAATATTATGGTGATTAACAAACATAAATAAATATTTATAAAAATATATTTTAATTAATTAATTTAATTTTTTTTTTAAATAATTGTTTTTGAGATAAATTTCAATTTTTAATGTGAAATTAGTATTAAAAATATTTAATCTAAATTAAATCCCTATCATTTATTCAACAATTACTGTTAAATATATTGAAATTTTAAAAACTTTATTTTAAAATAGATACATCTAGTGAATGTCTCAAAACATTCCATTGTTATTATAAATTTAATCAATTTTATAAATTTGATTTGATTTTGGTTTAATTAGTTAATGATATATTATTCTCAAATTTGTGAATGCTTTTATTTTATATATTCATTCTAACTATATAGCTAATGTTTATTGTGCTGAGAGATATATAGTATATAGGAGATGTGTAGGGATAATGTAAGTATATCAACATTTTTTAAATGTCATGATATATATATATATATATATATTCAAACTCAAACAAATGTAAATTTAAAATGCAATGTAATGTAAAATGTAAAATTTAAGGTGTAGAGCTACCAATTTGATAAGAAGCAATTGGTTTGTTTTCAATGTAAACTTAAAATAATATTGTTCCTTTAACATGTTATTTCTTTATTTTTTTTTGTAAGCTACGGTAGTACCTTTCTTTTCTATTTATAACACCAAGTTGTTCCATATACAGCAGTTTGCTGGCCTCAACTTGCCCATATGGGAAACCAAGTCTGTTGGCCCCCTGAGTCTATTATATGCCATCCAATAACAAAATTTAATCAGTCTTTCAATCCAAGCTAAGTAAACTACACATCTAAAAACACTAATCATGTTCCAAACTAACATAAAACACCTAAAAAGAAAATGCTAGCCGCAAAATGATCAAACTAGAAACTACAAAAAACTAATCCTTTCGGTCATCTTTGTCAGATTCCACATTAGCTGGTGCTGCCGCCAAGTCGCCTGGTTTTGGAGACAGCTTCATCAACCGTTGTTGGATCTCATCCAGCTTGTTGTCTTGCATAATCATGATAATTTGCAGTTTTTTCATATCCTTTTTGATATTGGGCATACCTTGGCTATTTCTTTCATTTCCCCCGCCACCTGCTCTAGAGCCCTAGCTAGTAAGCGCTTAAAAACCTAGTACACGTGCAGGGCTTGCTTGTAAAGTTTCATCCTGCCTCTGGTGTGTCCTGGGTCGGGGATAATATCCCCCCATTCCTCCATCTCTGGCTCAGAATCCTCTTCCATGACTCTGTCTTCCATCTCCCGTATAAGCTAACGAATGTTAGCGTCTGTCCCTTCTCTATATGCGCGAGCGGCTTCTTGGATAGCCGTCCTAATAGATTTCCTGCCTCGCCTATGACTTGCTGGTGTCAAGGATGTTGGATCGTTTCTACCTAGCTGGCTCTGACGCCCCCTGCCTCCACGACCCTTGCCTCTACCTAGGCGAGCCATTTTTTCCTTTCCTGCCTCATGCTTACAATTATCAACAACAAAAGTTAGCTTTCTAGGATCAACACTCTTCCCATAAGCCAGCATGTCCCTATCGCTTAGCCCTCCTTCCTCACTCTAGCCTCCCCCGTTATTCTGGAGAATCGATGGTCTCTCCCCCCTGGACTAAGGTAGATGGGCAAGCCCTCTGTCATCCTGTCCCCCGCATGGATTGCATTCTTAGTTTTCTTGGGCTGACCCTTTACCCTGCTAATACATTCCCCTGACATGCCTATGTTCTGTTCCTCACACTTCCTCACCATTCAAACCTCTGACCCGTTTAGACATATCCCTTCCCCTGCAATTCCCTGCTTCCCCCCTCCTCCAACTTACTATGCATAACAGAGTGAATTGTAGACTCGCTCAGACGCGGCCCCTCCCCGGCAATTCCCAGCTTTCCCCCCTCCTCCAACATAATATGCATGATAGAGTGAGATGCAGGAGGTGAGCCTAAGGAAAAATACCTGGAGTTACGCTCGATCGCAGAAGATCCTGACGCCCACGCTGCTCCAATCCCCTCCTTCCTTCGCTACACACTGGGCTCTCTTCCTACCCTTGCCACCCTCATGAACCGCTTCCCATCTGCCCTACGTCCCATCCCACTACTGTCGTTGTTTCTTCCCTCCTCTCCCCCCACTCTCATGCCACTTCGCTGCCTCGAAACTCCCATAGGCATGCAGGACGCCACCACATCCGTTTGATCTATGATGAGGGCAGTAGGTGGTCATCCTAGCCGTCCTCTCCCCTATGTTGTCCTCCTGTTCGTACTCTCCCCTTTCATCACCCTGATCGAGGGCCACTTCTATCTGCTATCTTGAGGTCGTGTCTTCATGGTAATCTTGGCAAGGATTTCTTTGAGGGACTCTAATATGGGCTCCTCAATTTGTGGTAGCCATATACCATCAAGCTTGCCACCTTGTTCATTACTTCCCCAGTTAGCTAGGAAATCAACTGCTTTGTTACCTTCCCTTCTTACATGATTTATGATCATATATTCAAATTGTTTTATAATGACTTCCAAATCCTGGACCAGGCTAGTCGTCCTCCAGCTTTTCGCAACTTTGTCCCAAGTCTTACCGTTATTAAGTTTCCTTATCATGTCAATAGCTAGTTGGGAGTCGCCCTCTACTTCCAAGTCATTGTATCCATTTCTTATCACTATTCTTAGCCCTCGATAAACTGCCATAATCTCAGCTTAGTTATTGCTCATGATACCCCCATGGTCTGATTACACCCATCTTGTCCTGCCTTGGTCATCCCAAAATATGCCTCCGAGCCCTGCTGGCCCGGGGTTGCCTTTGTAAGCTCCATCAAAATTCAGTTTGATGAAACCCTTAGAAGGGCGAGAGAAATGGATAGGGTTAATGTTGTTTGTTTCAGGGGGTTTCCGCATATGAGGAGCTACCATTCCTTGATCTAGATTTAGCTTGGTTAGGGTCTATTCTTCCTCAGGTGTCGTTTTCCAATCCTCTTGACTCCAAGCTTCCGCTAGAATAGTTTCTCTTATATGACTCAGGGTTCTTTTCCAGACCTGCTCTAGAGGCAGCTCTTTGTTTTGAAAGATTCTACGGTTTCTTTCTTTCCATATCATCCACATGTTCATGCCTACCGCTAGAATCCAGGCTCTTCTAACCACTGGGCTCGTGAATTGACCGCGCCCCCATTGTTTGATTGCTTCTTTCATGTTATGATGATCTCTATTTGTCCTTCCAAAGAGTCTCCTGATTTCTTCCCATTGCTGTTGGGAAAAAAGACAAGAATTCAAAAGGTGTTCCGACGTTTCCTGATCCTGTTTACAAAGACAACATCTGGGGGGACCCTGAAATCCATGCTTTTGAAGCTAATCCCATGTCAGAATGCGCCCTTTACATACAAGCCATAGGAATTGAATCACTTTTGGCCACCACTTCCCTTGCCATATTTGTTTCCATAAGAGTGTAAGGTCGTCTTGTTCCTGTGGCATGGTGAGTTTGTAGGCTTCTTTGATCGTGAAGGTTCCCTTAATTGAATGACCCCATCTCAGTATGTCTGGAGCTGTTATGATAGCTATTTTCCTTATCTTCATTTCTTTTATATATAGCTCTCTTTGTTCTGTATCAATATTCCTATCCCATTCTTTTGGATTTTTCTAAGTTCTCCAAGACTCCTCTTGGTGTTCTTCATTCCAGAACTCGCTAACATAGTTCAAACCTTCCTCTTTTGCCCTCTGGCATGTGTTTCTTAGTCCCTGAACATCATTCATTTTATCCCTTTGTTTCCAAGCTTATTCCCAGAATTTGGCTGAATTTCTGTTTTGAATTTCCCAGAAGGCATTCTTGGATATTATGTCTCTGTTTTGACTGGCCAGGTTCCATATTGTAGAGCCTTTTGGGATTTCCTCAAGTCTTAAGTTTTCTTCTGTTGTTGCTGGCATGCTATATTTTTTCGTCCAGATTCTTTTCCATAGGTCTCCTCCTCCCATCATCCATCTCCACCAGAGCTTAGCCCCCATTACTTGGTTCAAAGTATATGGATCTCTCAATCCTGATCCCCCTTCCTCTTTACTCTTAATCAGGCCCTTCCAGGATGTCAAAGCCCATTTATTTTGTTGCTTCGGTCCTCCCCAAAGGAATTTTTTGAAGATATCCACCATTTTGGATGCACCTTTGGGGGCCGCCATTGCCGAGAGTTGGTAGATTGGAATCGCTTGTAAGACCGCTTTGACTAGTACTACTCTTCCTGCTATATTCAGGGTTCTGAAGGACAAGTTAGCCAATCTTCTAGTGAGTTTCTCAATGGTTTGTTGCCAATTCGCCATCTTTAGAGGATTCAGGGCTAACGGGGTGCCAAGATATTTTGTGGGCAAATGGCCGGAATGGAAACCCAATAATCTTGTCAAATATGTTTTGACATTTCCGGTAGTGTTGAAGAAGAATGTGCATGATTTCTCCTTGTTGATTTAAGTACCAGATGCTTCCATGAAGAGCTCTAGGATCCATTTTATTCTTTTTACTTCTCTGAGAGAAACTACGCAGAACAACATGATATCATCCACAAATTGTTGGTGTGTGATCGGCAAGTTATTACCCCATACCGAGAGCCCTTTGATTTTCCTCTCTCATAATTCTTTTTTGATATATCTTCCTAGTCCTTCTGCTGCAATTATGAATAGGAAGGGGTTTAGAGGGTCCCCCTGCCTCAGTGATCTAGAGGCGTTGAAGGTTGAAGTTGGCATCCCGTTCAGAAGAATGGAGAAATTCAGGGTGGAGATCATATCAGAGACCCAATCTATCCATCTATTGAAAAAACTGAAGGCCGCTAGTACCGATTTAAGGTATATCCAATTCAGACAATCGTAAGCCTTAGAGAGGTCCAGTTTGATCATAATTCCAGCTTCTTTTTTGGATTTCAAAGAATGCACTACTTCTTGTGATGCTACCAAGCCATCCAAAATTTGACGACCTTCCACGAAACTAGTTTGTTTCAGAGAGATAATGCTAGGAAGGATTGGCTTAAGTCTTTTGGCCATAAGAGTTGCAATAATTTTATATATTACATTACAAAGAGCAATGGGTCTGAAACCTTATGGGTCTTCAGACTTAGAAATTTTAGGAATAAGAGACAGGAGAGTCGATTTTAGGCCTGGATATACATTCTGGTTTCTTTGAGATTCTTCCACCACACCCAGAATGTCTTGCCCTAAGAATTTCCATCCTTCTTGGTAGAATTCCACTGTGAAGCCATCTGGTCTAGGAGCTTTATTCTTCTTCATCCCTTTCACGATCTCTTCCACTTCCTCCAGTGTTGCTGCTCTGATAAGAGCTAGGTTTTGATCTCTGGTGATCATACTTGGTATCTCATTGCAGATTCTTCCAATAGCTTCTCTTCTATCTTCTTGAGGTTCCATAAGGAGGTATTTGAAACGACTTACCAGAGTCTGTTCCATTTCCTCATGCTAAGTTAAACGAATTCCTTCTTTGTTTTTTATAGAGAAGATTCTATTTCTCTGTCTCTGCTAAATCATGGCCTGATGGAAGAACTTCATGTTCCTCTCCCCCTCTCTTAACCAATTCACTCTTGATTTTTGTTTCCAAAGAATCTCCTCCTATTTCCTTCTTTCTTCAATTTGGCTTAGCAAAACCCCTTCCTCTCTAGCAAGTTCCTCGCTTCTGCCTACTGTTATGATTTCTTGCTGAAGTTTCCTCATTTTCTGGTCTAGAAGCTGCTGGTCCTTGAAGATGTTCCCAAATTCCTCCTTGTTCCATTTTTTTATTTTCTCTTTTAGTTCCTTTAATTTTAATTGGAAGGTCTGCATTTTGCTTCTTCCCCTTTGTTGGCTTTGTTTCCACCACTCTTCCACTTTCGTCATGAACTTCTGGTCTCTGAGTCAGAAGGCCTCAAACCTGAAGGGATGCTTCTTGGGGCTAGCTTTAATGTCAATTTCCAGTGTGATCGGCCAGTGGTCTGAACCCATTCCCGGAAGAATCATTGCTTCAATGAAGATGTCTCATTTATTATCTATTATGATATTAGGAATCTGTCTAGCCTCGAGGCAATTTGGTGTATGCCTCCTCTTTTGTTGTTCCATGTGTGAATCCCATTTATCGTTTGTATGTCGACCAATCTTTGTTTCGTAATCATATCTCTGAAGGCTTCCATATCTGAATCTGATCTTCTGAGGCCTCCTCTTTTTTCCTTTAGGGATGTGATCATGTTAAAGTCTCCTCCTACAATCCATGGAGTTTCTGGGAAGAGGCTTTGTATTTTTCCCAAGTTCTGAAGGAAGATCTTGCGCTCTCACGATATATGTGGACCATATACTTCGGTGAGAAGGACCCATTCCTGTGATCTAATATTCCTGAATTTTCTCGAAATAATTCGAGGTACACTTACCCAATTTTCAAATTGAATCTCCTCTGAGTTCTAGAGAATTTCCAGGCCCCTTGCACTGCTTATGGCGTCCTAACCTATTATCTCATAATGCAGCTTAAATTTTCTCATCATATCTTTCAATTTATGTTTGCTAATCTTTGTTTCTAGGACTATCATTATATTGGGCTTATCTCTCTTAAGTCTCTCTTTCAGATATCTCTGTTTCCCCCTACTATTCAGCCCTCTAATATTCCATGTTGTAATTATCATTTTAATAGTTTAGGGGTTGTTGGAATACCTCTAACAGAGGTACGACTCTTCCTGAGTTTACTAGAATTTCTCCAACCATTTGGATGGTCTCACTCATAGGTCTTCTTCCTCGTTTTCTTCCGCCCTTCCTTGCATTACCCATACCTATGCTTTGTCCTCCTTGCGATCCTAACTGTTCTAGTTGATTTACTATGACTGCCCCTCTTTTCTCCTTATATCTTTGGAACATGTCTTTGTATAATTGCTTTTGATCTTCTGGGATGAATCTTTCATCCAGATGCCTCCACTCATGTAGAAGTCTCTTCATGACTTGTTCCTCTTCACTTCCTTTGTCCTTCTGGGGGTCTATCTCCATTTGGGTCTGGTCTTGAGGGTTTTCTGTTCTCTCGCCTTCCTTCTCGAGTTCCAGACTTGTCTACGTTTTATTTTTCCCCTTGTCTACCTTTATAGGTTCTGCTGTTTCTTTGTCACTATCTTCCCCTTCCGCTTCCATTTCGTCTTCTTGTAATACCCCGAACTTGTTCTGATTTTCCTAAGTTAATTACTTAGAAGGTGGTTTCTGATTAGGCAGTCCTTTTTGAGGTTTTCTCTAACGAGGCACTTATGTAAAACCTTCATCATCCTCCCTACTCGCCGCTTCCTCCTTCCTCGCTTATTCCTTCTTCCCAAGATTTGATGATGCTCCAGTTGCATTCAAAAGGCATGATTTGAAGAGATGACCGTATTCATGGCATCTTCTGCAGCAGAATGGAATATGCTCATAGTCCACTGGTTGTTGCCACACCTCATCGTGGTATTCCACTTCAATATAGTCCGGAAGCGGTTCCGTGATATTCATGTACACACAGATCCTGTCATAGGACGTATATCTACCTCTCCTGGTGGTCTCAGCCACTTTGACAAATGTCCCGATTGAGTTCTCGATACCCTCCAAAATCTCTGGATCCCAGAACTCAATTGGCAGTGCAAACATCTTGACCCACATTGGTGCCGCTAACATTTTCTCCTTGTCTGGGTTGTAGCATTCTTCCCAGTGCCTCATAAAGAGACCTGCGTTGTTAAAGAAGTAGGGTCCCTCCTCAAAAACCCTCTCCTTATTGTCCAATTTGGCAAAAATGACTGTGAAGAAGCCCTTAGCACCTAAGTTTAGGTCAATATGTCCCTTGGGCTTCCATATCTGTTGTATCCATTTGGACAGTTCTTTTTCAGACGGCCGTGACCCCACAAACTTAGAGATCAAAGCATGATCTTTCATATATCCTCTGTATTCTTCAAGTTTGTTGTTTGGGATTACAAACCTGGGTTTTTTCGTCGCTCTAGGCAGGGATCTATTTCCCAACCTTGCTTGCCATCGAGCCCCCATGACCCGTGCATCCTTACCTCATTTTCCTGTACTTTCGTTCGATCCATTCTTGCTTGTCTCGCTTGCTGCTACATTTTTATAAGAGGGGATCTCTCCCCCCCACTAAAATCTGTCATTTCTTTGTCAGCCCTGCCTGTATTCTGTTCACCTTCCCCCAAGCAACCCGTAACTCTCCCTTATCCTGATTTGGTGCAAGTGGTTGTAGGCTATCCCTGCACCCTGTCCAGGGCTCAGGTCCACCTGTGGCAAACCTTGCCGAAACCCTAACCCTAAATGCTTACCTTCATCGCTCTCCCCTATCCGCTCTCCAAGGATCTCTCTTTAACATGTTATTTCTTTATACATTAATATTGGTATCATAATAAATAATATTGATTATTATTATTATTATTCCAATATATTATAATAATGATCATCTCCATTTTAACTAATGTTTATTGTGCTGAGAGATATATAGTATATAGGAGATGTGTAGGCATAATGTAAGTATATCAACATTTTTAAAATGTCATGATATATGAT
Organism: Pinus taeda; assembly: GCA_000404065.3. Classification (NCBI taxonomy): domain Eukaryota; kingdom Viridiplantae; phylum Streptophyta; class Pinopsida; order Pinales; family Pinaceae; genus Pinus; species Pinus taeda. The sequence goes on along the minus strand of APFE031115605.1, from coordinate 105,300 downwards.
ATATATATATATATATATATTCAAACTCAAACAAATGTAAATTTAAAATGCAATGTAATGTAAAATGTAAAATTTAAGGTGTAGAGCTACCAATTTGATAAGAAGCAATTGGTTTGTTTTCAATGTAAAGTTAAAATAATATTGTTTCTTTAACATGTTATTTCTTTATACATTACTATTGTTATAATAATAAATAATATTGATTATTATTATTATTATTATTCCAATATATTATAATAATGATCATCTCCATTTTAACTATTATTATATTAGATCTTACATATATTTTTTGTTACATGAAGTGACAATTCTCAATCATATCGGTGCAGGGGGGGGGGAGAGAATAAATACATAGAGAGATAGAGGTGGAGAGAGAGAGGGGGAACGATAAGAGAGAGACAGAGAGAGATTGGGGCATAGAGGAGAGGAGGAAGAGAGAGAAGGAGAGGAGAGAGGGAGAGGGAGAGGGAGAGAAGTGGAAGAAAGAGAGGGAGACACAAAGATGGAGGGGGGAGAGATAGAAGGAGAGGGGGAGGGAGATAGTGATAAAACTAGAGAGAGAGAGAGATTTGGACGAGGAGAGGGAGGGAAGAAGAAATAAATAGAGAGATAAAGGTGGAGAGAGAGAGTGAAAAGGGAGAGATGGAGAGAAAGTGAGGGAGAGAGGATAGAGAGAAGAGAGAGAGAGGGAGAGAAGGGGAAGGGGAAGAGAGAGAGAGAGTCACAGTACATTTAGGGGGTGAGATAGTGAGATGAATAAGGGGAGATAGAGGGAGATAAAGATATAGATTGAGAGGCGAGAGAGGGAATACGAGAGAGATAGAGAGAGGAAGGGAGGGAGAGATAGATAGATATGGAGAAAGAGACTGTATGCATTTGGGGGTTGAGATATATAGACAAAGAAGCCTTATAATATAAAATATATATATAATATATATTATATATATATATAATAATATATATTTATAAGATAATATATATATATATATATAATAATATATATATATATATATATAATATATATATATAATATATATATATTAATATATGGGTAGGGGAAGAGAGAGAGAGAGAGAGGGAGGGTGAGATACAATGTTATTCACTAAAATAGATACATTGATTCCAGTGTAGATTTTGATTCCTAATCATATTTGGTTGATTGCATTGGATGTATTGATTTTATTATAATTGTTGATTTCTAATCTTATTTGATTGCTTACGCTCGATGCATTCATTTTAGTGTAGATGTTGATTTCTAAAGAGAGAGAGTGTCACAGTACATTTAGGGGGTGAGATAGTGAGATGAAGAAGGGGAGACAGAGGGAGATAAATATATAGATGGAGAGGCAAGAGAGGGAATACGAGAGAGATAGAGAGAGGGAGGAAGGGAGAGATAGATAGATATG
>APFE031115605.1:7425-95251 GCA_000404065.3 Pinus taeda | reverse complement strand
ATTCCTCAAAAGGTCCGAAAAGAAACAAAACATTATAAACCTTTTGAGACAACATATAATCGGTCTTATAATAAAAAATGAATAATTCTTTATTATTGCGATAAAGCGATTGCAAGATCGCATATCGCAATAACAAAGGATGCATAATAAAAGACCCATTGTTTTTCCCCAATGTGACAAGCGTGAATAACTATAGGATATCGGGAAGGTAAGCAATCGTAACAAAAGGCCCCCTCTCCTTGCTCCGATGTGATATCGCTATCAGTGATCAGGGAGTGTAACATGCATGCAACAAAAAGCCCTCTTCTAAAAACTCCCGATGCGAATTAGCGATATCGCTATCGGCGATCGGGGATTCCACAATGACACAGATGAAACTACTCAAGCATTCCTCCGATCTCCGATTGCGATAAATCTAAGCACGACTTTCAAAAAGGATTGATAAGGCTTGGGTATATTGTGTTAAATTATTATTAAAATCCTTTCTCTTCCCGATAGTGATTCACTTGCGCCCAACCGCCAAAATATCAAAGCCACGCTTAAATGAATTATTTGGCAAATAAACCATATGATGAGCATTTAAATGATTGACAGGTTTAAACGGCCAATTAATGCAGCAGTTATGCCAAAATCTCTTCAGAGATTGTATCCGCAGCAGTATTATTTTAATCCTCCATTATTCATTGATTGATATAACTCTTTCATACTTGGTTTGTATCACCTATTCTCTGCATTACGTTCATTTTATCTCCTGCGCAGAGCTCCTCCGAAGCAGCGAATTTAGGCCAAATGGGGAAGAAGTCTAAGAAATTTGGAACAACTTCAGCTTTCATAGTAACAGGACAACATACTGCCGATCTGGGACCAAGTAAAAAAGGATTAATCTCAGACACTACATGTCTTGGTCTCGGTAATACTAGTTGGCAGAGAATCTATAATCTGGTGGAAGCCGAAGAAAAGAAACATCAGTACAAGCTACAACAGGCTCGAATCGGAAGTCCGAGGCTACCCTAAAGGATTTGGCCGATTCTTACTTACACCGGATAGCAGCTCGAGAGAAAATTCTTCCATACACAGATGTAGTAAGGTGGGCAGTTGAGGAAATCCCAATTACAAACAGAACATTTTGCACTATCGATGGGAGAGTCTTCGGTTCATTTCAACCCAATGATTTGAGACAAATGTACCATTTTCCCGAACCAGAGAAGAAGTATAACAAAGCATTTCTGGAGAAGTTCAGAGATGAAAATGAAACTGAATCAGCACCTATACGGGAATGGAGACAGAACCCCGTGAAACACAAGCATGAGTCCTCGGGTAAGTACTCTGTCGATTCCTTGTGTTCTCCTTATTGTTATGCTAGAGCGATGATGTGTAGGATTTGGGGGTTGCATGATTCCTCAAAATTCTCCATAGAGATGGTACCTTTAATGGAAGCAGCATTCAATAGCGAAATAATGGATTGGGGGATTATATTATCTGATAAGTTAGCAATAGCTATTCTTGAATTTCAGAAACAAAACCCGCGTTACTGATAGGTTTATTCCTCCATTTTACTTTAGTGCCTACATCTTAGATACTCTCTGTTTTAACTTCGAATTTCCTATGCTGGGGTGGAGATGGACTCCATAGGACCCCATGCCCATTCATATCTATCACCAGAAGTTGTGGAAAGCCCATTATAAATACCACCTATATCAAGTTTGCAATGGATTTATGTTTCCCACTTACTATGCAATTTTTGACAAACCTACTCCTAAGATTTCCTCACAAGCAGAGATTGACTTGACAGCTTTAGGAACTTGGTTCGGAGAAGAAAAATTTACATATGTAAGAGTTTTTGGTAGTCATGCCAGGCCTCATGTCTTCCCCTTGTATATACCCGACAAACTATTGGCTCGAGAGATAGCATATCAGCTTACATCCGCAGGAGCTACCAAAACTCCGAGGAATTCAAAGAAGCAAGTTTGGCCTCCTTTTCCTCTAAGGTGTGGCGTTTACACTCTGCATGACTATAAGCATGCAGAGAAAGAAGCAAAAAAGATTAATATATTGAGTCTCGCCACTCTTCCTAACAGACGATTTGATCCAAACAAAATCGTCTATAATGTACTAGAACAGGCAAAACTCACTAAGTTTGAACATAAAGAAGATGAGTTTGAAGACCTATTCTCTTCGGCCGAGTCATTATTTTAGGTTCAAGCACTAGCTAAAATGAGATATCACGATGACGGGTTAGTCAAATTTAACAAACTTAGAGAGAAGAGGTTGCAAAATCTGCCTCTAGATTTGTTAGCCACTGCCCCGATGACACAGTCAAGCAAGCCTGAACAGTGACTTACCAACGAACCTCCTGCTACATCAGAAATTTTTGAAGAAGTCCAAAGAAAAGAGCAAGAGGAACTCCAGAGGAAAGAACAGGAAGAAGTACATAGGAAAGAGCAAGAGAAAATACATGAGGAAGAACTGAAAAAGGAGAAGGATAAGAGCAGCAAGGATGTGACTGTTGATACCCAGATTGACCCGAGATTGCTCCAGGAATGGCAGCAATTTGACTCAATCATAAGCAATCTAGAAAGCTCAAGAGATGCTGATACATCCAAAGCGACTGATACACAGGATACAGCGTCAAAAGAGGTTCCAAGCGAAGGAACCAGCAGTCTACCCCTACTACAGACTTAGAAATAATTCCCAAAGATCCTTCGGACCAAATCATTTTGCAAGTGGAAGATATACCTCCATTGGATGTCTTTTACAGCCCAAAGCACAGGGCCGTAGTAAAGCAACAGCGGAAAAGGAGAAGGATTGATCAACCTTCCCTGTTCCTTGAACAAACAGTGACAGCCAACGTAGTTTGGAAGGAGGAGTTCGATCCTTCCGATGACCTAACAAAGTTGTCCCAGTATGCTAGAGCCTATTCAGCAGCCACCATGGACAAGGCATCGGAAGTGAGTAGTTTGTTAAGAGAAAAATACCAGACAATCGTTTTGTTACAAGCACAGCTACCGGAGGCACAGCAGAAAGCAGAACAATTAGAACAACAATTGTCAACGCAGCAACAGTTAAATAATCAACTGAACAAGCAGTTACATGAAGAGAAACAGAGGGTAGATTCGAGCGCGATTCAAAGGCAGAAAGAATTATTGGAGGCATTAGCAAAATTGAAGACAATGAATGAACAGATGATAAAGACAAAAGATGAGCAAATTGCTCAATTATCAAGTCAAATAGAGAAGTTCAAGAGTCTTTCGCAGCCTGCCGATTTCAGAGTAGAAACACTACAGATTAATAAGGCACTGGTAACACAAATAAGATTATTGTGTCATAAAATTTCTCAAGTTGAACCCCTGAGTGACATAACAGCATCAATAATCGATAAATCAGTCGATGCTAGACAGGACTTAGAGCAGGCCGATGAGACCTTAATAGATTTTCTTACTTGGCAGGACACTAATGAGGGATAGGCGGAAAATTTGCCTAAAATCCTAGAATCACATAAATAAATTCTATTCATGGAATGGCAGTCCCAATTGATGAAGGAAGAGAGAGCAGTTTCTAGATGCAAATTATCCACAAGTAATTTGATTGAATTAATTAACAATATTCTCTATTTATCTAATATAATCTCTCAATGTACACCAGGTAAATTACTGTCGGCCAAAACATTGGAGCAATCATGTTATCAAGAGCTGGAAAACAATGGGATATTGATCACAGGGTGTAAAAGTTTAACTTGGGACACCTATTGGTTGTTCCTAGTAAAACCATACAGCCAGAGAGCCGCCTTCAAGTGCCTAACAGATGCAATCGGGTGTATCATTCCCTATATACACGATGCCACCTATTCGGCTCAACTCAATTCTCGTCTCAGCCGCCCTCAAGAAGTGGAACCGATGCTAGCGATATGCCAACTCAGGTCGAAAGGCAAACAACCAGAGTGATTAATCATGCTGCCGACTACCAGATTGCTGTGGAGGAGATATTCAAGATCAAGTTATACCAATTTAGTAGCATTTTAATTTTGTAGTTAGTTAGTTTAATTAAGTATTTATAGACCCTTTCATGTATTTAGAAAGGGTCCTAAGTTTTTTGTATATGACTTAAACTTGAAGTTGCACTACTGTACTTCAGGTATATATTTTTATAAAGACTAGGCCAATTATTCCAATTTTGATAACGAAGCTTTTATGTGGATGTGCACTACTGCCTTTATTTAAAAGTATCTCTGAGTCCAAAGAAGGAATTAGAATTACGATTGATGTTGGGAATGATTTGCAGCTCATATGGTACTACTATCTATGTCTGAATTCATTCTTTTTATGTGAATTGTTATTTGATCATTCTTGTTATTATTGAATATATGCATGTGTTTTAACAACATTCTTTATACTTTCCACTATTGGATGTTTACAACGTGCTTTTCTTCTAATCATACATGTATCAATAATATAAAAAGACAAGTGTAACAATGTTTTATAAATTACTTTGTTCAACTATTTGAACAAAGCAATTATTATATGAATGAATGTCTATGTTTATTGAATAGAGTCATCTATATGCCTATTGGTGAACAAAGATCATCAAACGTTGCACTTAAGAATAGAAGCTTCCCGGGATAGAATAGTTTTTTGTATTTTCGCTTTTTAGATTAAGCCATCCATTCATTATCACTTATTAGAAAAACAGTCACTCATCCATCCCTTTTTATTCATCACTGGGAAACTGGTCCCATTATATCCAGTCGGAGCCACCATCCCAAACGAAAAAGGAGCTGTATTAAGGTCTGGACCGGGTGGTTATCCCTCGTTGTTGATGCAATGATTTTCGAGGCATCAACAGATACCAAAGGACCTGGACGCCTCTGAGAGTGCACTCCAGACCTCACTCCTCCTCGATGGAATTGTGTTTGAGGGCTCGCACTTGGGTCACGTACCGACAATGAAGTTTGAATATTGGGACCTCGTTGACAGTGAGAAGTTCCCACACTTGGAGATGGAGAGCCTCATGAAGCAAAGCACAAAGTGGCCAATCACAACACTAGAGCCGCGTAAATGGCTGCGCAGTGTGGAGAAGGCCAGATTACTTCATTTGTTGTGGATTCCACACTTTCACTGCACGCCTATCACTATTTTTTTCATCTGGAAGCCGCTTTTCTTGGTGCATGATGGGTACTTATGGCTGGAGGAGCCTATTCCCATCACAGCGGATCTCATCCATAGGATTTCCAGGCTCCCCTGTAAGGGAAAGGACCTCGCGACGATAACATGAAAAAGCGGAGATTTGGCGCTCGCAGAGGCCAAGAAGAAAAAATACAAACTTGAGAAGAAGAAGAGGGGTTATGCAATCAACAACATCAAAGATAAAGGTGTGTGTGTAACCACCCAACTCCTGGTCGGGAAGGTAATGAGAAAATGTTGCGACGATGAAGTACTAGCGCCGATAGTTGTGTTGGCAGAACAACGTGCAAAGGGGGTCCAATTTAACTGGGTTCAGTTCCTTTGCGAGGATTTCTTGACCAACTGCAAGGAAGCCCAGGAGCAGGGCAAGACCTTCCACTACGCGTGGTTTCTCTTTTCCATTTTACTGTTAATAGGGGAACTGCCCGAGGACAGTCAGTTCCCTAGCATTGAGCAGGACCTACCAGAGGCCACAAAGTATGCATCACTCTGGGCCACCAAGGACACAAAGCGGATTCGCGAGACAAAGATCTTTTGGGTGCTCATTGAGGCAAGCATCCGGATGTGGATCAATAAACAGCCGCGCATGTCCCCCACAGTGTACAACAGTCTACGGAGCTTTGTAGACTTCAAAGAAGACATGCATAATGTTTACATCAAGGCACGTAAGGATCCAGCGCAGCAATGAACCAAGCTCCCCTTCATCGCCATTGATGATGCGATCTTTTTAGTGCTAGAATCATGGCCCCTCGAGTGGCACGCCCTAGATCTAGCATAGATGGATAGAACAGCAGCACAAAAAAAGAAGGATGCAGCCAAGTTGCGTGTCACAAAGTTGCCCGAGAAAAGGCGCAATGAAAAAGTGGCTACTGAGGTAAGGGTTGTCTACCAAGCAGCAAGGGTAGCTGTGGAACAAGCAAAGGCCACCAAAGAAGCATCGACAACACAGGCAACAAGGGCCACTACAACGCAGGACGAGGAGGGCTAGGACTTGTCTACAGAACAGGAAGCAGAGGACACAGAAGAAGGCGCAAACCCAAGCACAACTTCCACCTAGCTGAAATGGCCGCGCGCCACAGAGAGATCGGGTCCACGAAAAAAGGTCAAGGCGTCCAAATTGGCCATCGAACCGATCACGTTAACAGAAGGTGTCATCTACGATATCGGCCATACAATTCGCAAGGTCAGCAGCGAAGCACTCCAGGAAGCCATGTCGGAGCAGCAGATTGTGTTGGGGACCCTAAGGGTGCAACTGCAGGAACTACAGGTGTGGTCCCCATAGGAAGGAACCGTAGCCACCTACAGCATAGCAGGCACATTAGTAGCGGAGCAGCTGCTACGTGCAAAGATGGCCAACACCATAGTGCTACCGAAAGGAGTGATAATAGTAGAGAACAAGGACGACAGAGCCACGATGAGCAGGATCAAGGGTCTTGGCCTTGATTTGGTTGCCCTTCCGTGAGATACATTGTATCAACTGCAGGATGGCATAATAGTAGAGCTCTGTGCCAAGGAGGGCCGCACGATTCAGGTGATGAGTGAGAAAAAGATCAACATTGAGCAACTCAACCTGCAGTGTGACGAACTGGTGTCACAGAACCAGTAGATCGTACAAACATTTGATGAAGCATGCCGGCAAGTCCTAGAGTTGTCCATCACTGCAGACCTACCAACAAATATGCGGATCCACTGTCTGGCAAGTGGATTCCGAAGCGCGCGTGAGGAAACAACGCAAGTGCAGCTAGATCTGAACATCAAGATTGCTGAGCTGCGGCTGAAGTTGCAGCCTTCCACTCCTTCGGAAGTTATAGAGCAGCACGTTAGTGCGATTCAAACAGGATTGGAAGAAATTGGACAGGCAGTGCAGGACTGTACTGGTATGTTGGACCAAGCCTTTGACGTCCTCACATCCTTGTAGGATAACCCCAACATACAACGCCTAGAAACAAAGGGTGCAAGCTTCAGGAGCAGTATGATAATGTAAGGGGAACTGCGCAGACAGTCCTCCTCACCCAAAGGCTGGCAAAGATGCAGCAGGCAAGGACACTGAAAGAGCAGGTAGATGCTACAAGACAGAAATATGCACTTCTCAAGGCACGTGTCCAGCCATGGATTGAAGAGGTCTTCACCATTATGGCAGATATTGAGGGCAAGCTCGCACAGATGCAGGGAATCTATGCGCTAAGGCAGGTAGTTGATCCTCACAAAGAAGCATAGGAAGAGCGCATGCAACAGGTCTAGCAAACCGCAGAACAGTGCGTCGCAGACCTCCGAGCAGTACAGGACCAGTTGGAGGGGCTTTGCACCAAGGTTGCCGCACTAGCAGAGTGACTCGGGACAAGTCACGATGATTGTGTTGGGGGCCTGTTGGGCATGGAATCCCCCTACAACATGTTTTGGGGTTCAAAGCCCAAGATTTGGTCAAAGGTTTTGTAAGACTCCGCGAATTATGGGCGTAGAGAATGAAGTATAGGATGAGTCATAGTGTTGTCCGCCCTAAAGTATTGTAATGTAATGTAAAGTCATGTTGGCCTACCCATGGTCTGCAGACCATGTGATTGTATAAATAGAGCAAGGCTCTAAGTTGTAAAGATAGTGAAGGAGCGAATTAGAGAGAAGAGCACGAATGGTTCGAGCTTAGAGTAAGAGTCTAAGTGTATTGGGTCGTATTAGTAGGAAGAGGTTCTGCAGTTGAATGCGCAAAGGCATAGAGTCTGCAGCTGAGTGCGCGAACCCCTACAGCGAGTGCGCAGGGCAATATCGAATTTGTAATCTGGATCGAAGAATAATAAAGAGAAGTTGATTCTTATTTCTGTGTATCTGATGTGCATTGCCTTCTTTACATTTATATTGTTTTATTTATCGCGTGCACTGATATGATTGTTGAATATGTTGTAATAATCATTAGTCTTACATAAACAAGTTAAGTAATCGGATAATAATAGATTAAATAGCCAGGAACTTGGTTATTATACGGGTTGCACCCTGAGTAGGGCTGTGCGTAAGAAGCACCACAGGTTGCGAAGGGATAGTCAGTGTGTGTAGCGACATGCACACAGGGTCAAACCGTGGACCTCCAGAAGCTCATTAGACATCCGCAGGGTGCGAAAACCTAGTTCTAGCACCCTCCCATACTACTTCAGGTGAGACCTCAGTCTGCGCTACATGGACTATTGCCGAAAGGGCTAATAGTACCAGGATTTGCTTGGCTAAATCACCTCTGAACCTGGGTCAGGCCCATACAAGCCAACAGAAGGCTTGATCACTAGCTCTTTGTTCAATTTAGTTAATATTACACTTCCACACAAGATGGTTGTGACTCATAAAGCTTTCAATTTCCTTATGTTTTGAGTCACTCTTTCAGCATTCACATGCATACCAGTATATGCTCAAGAAATTCACAGGTTATTGGCATACAACCCCTAGTTCTCACGCACTTCTCTTCAACTATTGCTACTAGTCACTCCATTTTTTCATTGTTCTCATCTTTTGTTGGCTTACTCCCCCACAAGTACTACCCCTAACATGAGAGTTTAGGGTCCCTCCTCGAGTTGTAGGGTCAACCATAAGCCTCCATAACGGTACATGGCCCATACTCTGGAGCAGTTAGGTACCGCCTTCCCCATTCTTCTCATAATTGTTGCTAGTTTGGGTAGTTCATCTGCTACATCAAATTTTGCTCAATTAATTAAGGTGGATAGGAAACTTCCCATATCGGACTTACAACTTTTCCTCTCAGTCAAGCTTCCCTCTCAAGCATTAGGATCTGAGTTGGCTACCCTCTTCTCTAGTTTTAGCAATATATATTAAATAATAATAATAATAATAATAAAATATTTACATCAAATAGAGTTTGGAAAATATCCATGTCATTATCAGTCTTAATTACATATTACAAAATCTGGGGACTAAAGAGAGATGTTACAATCGTATAGAAGAAATTCCATGTATCATATATTTGATCTAGACAATTATCTTTGGATTTGAGTCATATTGATGATTTAGAGGCCTAAGGAAAACGACCCTCTTGTTTTTTATTTTAATATTAATTTAACATCATTTTGAGGGTTTTGAAGGGATCTTTACAATTATGAAATTTATTTATAGCAATATCTCCTTGAAGGTTGGTGAGGGTCGTTACATAGGATATTGTAAGAGATGTTGTTTCTAACTTCTTAAAGCCCTTTTTACATTTATGAATTTTTTTATTACTTTTTATCAATATTCAAAAGTGATTATAGCTGCCCTAAGCGTTGAAAAAAGTTTTATCTTGATTAGAGCATTTTTCACATTTTACCCTAAGGGGATTGGACCCCCTCTTTATGCATGTTAGAATCAAGTTGTTGTAACTTGTTAATTACTTGTATTTTTGTCATAATTGGCTATATTTGCACTTATATTTTAGTACCCAAGATAAAGCACCCAATCATTCTTCATCATATTGTGTTGCTACACTTTTGGGTCGCTTCAAGGACACCAAATCTAGTATTTCTACATTTTTATTTATTTTTCATATTTGAAAGTGTATGGCAACAATAATATTTCCCAAATAAGGTTAAAAATCAAGTGGAAACCAATGATAAATCGTCCTACTTGGTATTTGTACCCTTCCCTCACTCTCAAGCATCAAAGGTAACTATTTATTGGGTATTTTGAGTGAATTTGTTTGTTGGTTTGTATTTTCTGCAGTTATAAATCATATATCAAACTTATCATTTGTTTCAACTAATTCGTAGCCCTCATGATACGTAGTGTTTCTAGGCACTAGTTTTTTTGGCTTTGTTGATGAAGTGTGTGGAGATTGGAATACCCCCCATGACATTGTAGGAGTTGAACTAATATGAGAGGAGATTGTGTTGAGGTGACAATGGGTACATCAATTGTGTGCTTACCACTTAGCACCTTGGTTGGACTTTGTTGAGGTTGCTAAAATAGGTGGTAATAGGTTACATCAAAAGAGGAAAACTGGTTGTTTTCCAAAATTCCAAGGAATTTACAACTGTTTTAGAATTATCCATAACACCTAGGATTTGTATAGATTCATAAAGGGATTGGATTGTATACCTCTAGTTAAAAATAAATATTCTACACTTTTTGAAAAACATGTAATTCAACTTGGGGAAGTGTTTGCACTGGCCTTGAAAGCATTTTCTTGATTCATTACAACTGTAATTGTGTTCAAGTTAGAAATCTAGGAGTGAGGTTTTGTGAGTTCCTAAATGCAGAATCAACTGAGAGGGATGAATTCCAAGGCACTAGTGAACCTCCAAATAAGATTGAATCCATGTGATGACACATGATGTTGGTTTTGAACTCCACTTGATGAAGAAATTGTTGTTGTTGAATCATGATATCCATAGTATCCATATCCTAAGCATTTATATTTTTTATTCGCATGTGAAGATGCCTCATAGTGTCTTGTAAATATTTAATTTGTTCTTTGAGGGACTTAAGTAACCCCTACATCTCCAAAATTTCACTAAAATCCATAGATTGGAAGAAATATCCACTTAAATATATAGAAAAGTTCTTGAACATTATGGAGAAGATACACCAGGTGAAAGGGTGCTCTTGTAAGATAAAGAAGAGGCAAGATGGCCTCAACGGCTTCAAATTTATCTTAGCATATGAAATCGTATTTGAATTTTAGTTTCCACCTTCTTAACCCTCATTTCATAATGATCACCTTACAACACTGCTAAATCCTTCACCTCACACAATATCCCACCACAAGCCTAGAGCTTAAATGCATATGTCGTAAAAAGGGTGTCAACTTGTGCCTGAATCACATGGATTTCGACCACTTGTAATGGAATTAATTGCACCCAAATTGATGTGAAATGAATTATGGGATTCATTGTTTTTATAGTTGGGTGTTTATTAATATATCGCTCTCATTCTTTTTTATAGCCCCATTAGCAAAGAATAATACTTGGGAATTTATTTTATAGAGCACATGGAAGAAGTCCACGGTGTGGATAAAATGTAGACCATCTCATATTCTACTAAAAATTGCACTAAGTTTGGAATCTTGGGGAGAAGAACCCATAAGAGGGTGAATGATTGTGTTTTCTGAATCATCAATTACGATCAGTTTGAATTCTTATGGAGTTGGCTAAGTTGACCCCTTGAAGCAGAACATACACTTCGACTTGATTATTAGATGCCAAGCCAAGATTCCAAGCACACAAGAACACTATTATTCCTCTAGGGCTAGTGAGAACCTCTCTTGCATTGCCACCCCAAAAATCATTCCTACTTTGAGTGATACGTAAAACACTTCAAAATTAATTCATAATAAAACTATAATATTAGTTTAGGTCTAAATCATTCGTTAAACTCAGTTCAAATTATTTTTTCCTAGGAAATATATCTCAATGAAAACCTTTGGGTATTTCCTATGATATTCAAGGTAAACCCTAGATTTTTAAGTGTACAAGTTTCGTCACTCTAATGAAAAAAGGAGGTTTCACTAAATTTGGAACATGGTACAATCATATTATCGACATTTTTTCAAATTTTTCGTAATTTTGACGCTTGTTATTCATCAATATACCAATGAAAGGATGATCTTCTAGTCTCGCATAATCGATGACAACAATGGTCGTTCAATCGTTGAAAGCGTACATCCTTTGATGAAACCGGTCATCGTAAGACCAACGAAAGTAGGAGTCAGTTTATCGCCAAAAGCGTACATCCTTCAATGAAACTAGTCGTCGTAAGACCAATGGAAGTATGAGTCAATTTATCACTTAAAGATACATCCTTCAAGAAAATGGTTCTGTGTAATACCAACCGAAGGAGGGATCAGTCTATCAAAAGCCCCATGGATAAAGCTTGTCAGTCTACCAACAACGCCATGCATATCAATTCAAAGACCAATAAAACTATTAACATTAGTAGACCGATGACCAAGGACATCTTTCGACGAACTTGTTATATCGGTCATGCTTCTCCTATGACAACTTAATGTTCCCTATCGTCGTAAGAACAACTCTTGTATGAGTCAGTCGTTGTCAGAAGATTAATGAGGCATAGTATTTAAAAAAAAAATTGCAAAAATATGACTTTCAACATCACAAGATTGCATGCCATGACTGGGCCATTGTGTTTTTGTTTCAAGACTTTTTCCTAAGCATGTAGCCAAACGTTGCAAAACCATAGTATTGTTCACCACAATTTTCCTAAAGCAAAACTTTTTCCAAGATAAAGCATATCCTTATTAATCTTTCATTCTTACACAAACTCATGAAATTTAACTTAAATCAATTGAGTTGTTTATTCCTCAAACAACTTATCAACTTTTGTAGTTTTCTTGTCAGTATTTATTCATGAACCCAAATATTGACACAATACACAACTGTGCGATGCTCAAAGTATCCTTCTTACTATCTTATGGTGAAATCTTCACTTTGGTTTTCACTCTACAAATGGACCCCATATTTGATGACAATCTTCCTTTATGACTAATGGGATTCTTGCTTGAATTGCACCTTCAGGGCTAACATCAAGTAGTTTAATGTGGCTCTACGTTCTGTCCATTGGTTTCTTTGTCTGAAAGAGAGTATTGACCATACATTATGTAGCATATTAATGATAACATGTGAAATGAATGTTGAGATACTTGTTTTATCTAGGATAATGAACCTTGTACATTGGTGTATCCATAAAAAACAACAAGTTTCATTTATCCTACACAATGAATTGGTTATGCAAGACAATTTAATAAAGTAATAGCAAATAATAGAAACAAACACATGCAACATACATAATTTGCATAAATCAATTGGATAAAAATCAAACTATATATTTTCATTACAAAAAATATTTTATATAATGGTAATATGAACAACGTAACGTTAATACCAACAATGATCTATCCACTACTCTATGTGAATCCCTACAATAGCAACCCAATTGCAATCAAAGAATTTTTATAACTAATAATACATTCCAATTGAAAACAACATATTTCACTTAATACTACTTCATATCATACAATATAGTGATTTAGTGGCTCTGCCCACCCAATTTTAATCATCAATTCCCCAATTGTATTATTCACGCCTTTCCCCATCCAAAGAAGAATGGTTCCTTGAAAACAGTGGATTCCAAATGCAATTATATGACATTAGATGCCTCCTCCACATCATCTTCTCACCTCAAGGTAGGGTTTGTTATCATTGGGCCATGTGGCATGTCTTATTGTGAGTGGCTCATCACATATGACCAAGCCCTTACTTGGTTTGGTTTGAAAGACAAGACCTTATCTTCTAGTTGTATGGTTGATGTGATCATAACTTGATGGTGAAGAGATACAAAAATAAGATGCAAAGCTCTATTATGATGGTTGAACTTTCATATAAAAGTGTGAGCTAATTTTTCCACCCACATTAATACCGTGCACTTCAACATCAAACATGCCCTACTTCAAGTTGTGCATTGTGCCCTAGAATTATGCTTTATTGATTTACTCTTAATATTATAAACACTTGGCACAAGCATCACACTTCCTAAATTCATTAAGCATTTCACTAAAATTTGCTTCCATAATTAGACAATCCTTCAAATGAACTTTTTTATGCACAACACCTCCTAGATATATATTTAATCAATATTTTACTCCTTTTTTGATCTAAATCAAAAAGGATATACCTTGCAACATTTTTTATATATCCCTTCATATAACATGTAATGGGACTCTCTTATAATGTTATGACTAGTTGAGTGGAAATCACTATCAACATAAACATCCATTTGTGATAGATATAACAACTACATGCATTATAGAGTCAAAAAAGCATACAAGCTCACATCTTCATTCATTAAAGAAAGGTAAGATAATTTTGCTTCCAACGTTGATATATTTGAGTAAGCCTTTGCATCTTTCTCCTTCTAAAACCAAGCAAAGACTTGCATTCATGTACTTACAATATTTCTAACACTAACTAAAATCAATGTGCTCTCCACCATGTGTGCTTGGTCTTTTCAATTTATATCAACTTGGAAGTTAAAACCAATGTCTATTAAATTGCATTAGGATGACTTTTATAATCCAAAAAATATATATCTAACACAAAAGACATTCACAAAAAATTCACATTTTGAATGATTTTAATTATCAACCAAATTCACCACAAACACTAATTGCAGCCATAAACAATAACGAGAAAGGACTACTTCTAAACAATATTCTCACATACATATGTGGGCAAATACCCCGAACATTATATAAGGTGAAGTTTTAATGACATAACAAAATGTATTTAAGACCTTCTTACATTACATAGAACATGGTATTGTTGTCATTTAACCATCTCACAATGGTTATTCTTAGATGTTATATATGTTTGAGTGGTTGCATGTGTTTTAGATTCAAACCTTTAAGCATGGATGAGAAGTGAAATTTTTTTACCTTACAACAAGTGTGGATGATTTGGCAACAATCTCACAAATTGTAAGTGATTGTCTTCAAAAAAATTTCCATTTCGATGCAACAACCTCATTCCAATTCAATATATCAAACCCCTAAGCAACCTCAAGAGATGACAAAATCCAATCAAGAAGGGAACACAACAGAACAAAGAGAGCAGGGCCATCGACTCCCCATCTCCCGACAATTATGCAGTGTATTCTGCATCAATGATGATCTGTGCAACTTAAAAACATGGCAACACATGCAAATGATGGTTGAGTGGAATGAGCTCTACGCTCATTGTTAATATCTCAGTGCAATGGACAAGGACAACCCATCTGAAACTCCACATGATCCTACATGTTGATTAAGACTTGCTCGTAGGAAAAACACTCAATGTTTAAGTGTTTAGGATTTTGTGAAAGATATGTCGTCCAAACCAAACCAAGAAAAGAATAAAAAATATTAAGAGAATTCCACAAGGATAAAGACCAAACATTATGCCATGATAAAGATTATGGCACACGTTGTGACAAATGATAATGTTACATATTACAAGAGCTTCACAAGCATAATGCCTTCATTGACAAGTCACTAGAGAAAGGACCAAAAACTTACAACAAAATGCAAGACAAATTAGACATATATTCTTAAAAGGTGAGATTTGTTCTATGTTTTTGTCTTTTTCGTCAGAGGCCAATGATACAATTATTGCCAAGATCTCTATTGTGTCTAATGGTAGGGGAGCTTAGTTTTGTGTCTTGGATTCGTTATCTAGTTGTTCAAGGATAGTATCCTCCTCATGTTCAAATTTAGAGTCTACATGTCATGATTCAACCATTAAATATTTTTTAGGGTTACAAACATGCCCCCCTAAACTAGGACTAAAAGCATTTATGAGAGAGGGTTGGCATTGAGGGATTAGGTTTTAGACAAGCTTGTAGCTAGGATTTTTGAGTTTAGACATTCTGTATATTCCCTTTTCCTTAGCCCTCATATCATATACATAACCCCTTTTGTTAGAGCTAACTACCTTTCTATTGATAGCTTCAACATTACTCTTTGTTCTTTGAGCTATAGTAATAATTTTGTCTGATGAATTGGGTTGAATTATTCTTACCCTAGATTGGATTGTTGATGTTGAATTTAATATATAAATCTTTTGCAATTGATTTTTAAAGTGTTTGAATTTTGGCTCAGTTCTATATGCATTCTTAAAGTTTCATATCCTTTTTTAAAATAAATAAGTTGAGCATCATAATGATAATCCTAATTATAATAAGCTTTTTGAGATAGTATATATTGTAACATTATCAATGATAAGCCCAAAAGTTACATTGTAATTTCTAATCATCTTGATTTTGACAAAATGTAATAAATATTTAATATATGAATATACAACAAATAATGGTTTTTTTTTTAATTGAGTTATCTCAGGTGGTTGGGAGGAATATTATTATCCTCCCCACCTAGGCTCAATTCCCATAAGTGACATGATGAGATCACATAGAGTAAATCATTGTAATAGCTTTGAGCTTAACTATTAAATAACTTTGAACCTTGAAAAATATCTTACCCTTACTTAAATATTAAATAGAAAAACCAATTTATTATATGAAAATAATTGAAAATAATAATTATAAATTAAAATTAAAAATTTATAATTTAATATCACTATTTCATTATTTCTATTAGTTTATTTAACCTACCTTGAATGTGGTATCGTGTTTTCATTTGGATGACACTAAAAGTTTACTGGCAACATCTCTTTCACATGTAACAATAATAATTTGTTTGGAAATGCTATTTGATAATAATTACCTAGATGCAATGTTGAAATGACACTCAACAAGAACAATAGTTGCAATGTAGCATAGTCCCTGCCTACAGCTAATTAATTGATTAAAGCCATGCTTCTTTAAGTAGGGTTTGCATTTTTCTTGCATCTACGTCTCCTCACGACTTCCTCTGCACACGCGTCTTCCGCACACGCTTCCTCCACGCAACCACTTTCAAATAACCACATGCTTCATTCGCATAGCCACCTTTGTACAAGATTCCTTTGCACAACCACCCCCGCACACACCATTTCCACATATCGAAACTAGAGTTCAATTCTTCGCACGAGTATATGGGCATCTACATTGTAATGCACACCTTTGCTTTCTTGGAGAGTGTCCTAGATTTGTTATAACTATTTGTGATTTATTTCACATATGATACATCTGTTAATAGTTTTGTTTTTGTTTCAAATTTCATGGTATTCATCATCAAAACTAGTGGTCATATTGTTAGCAAGCCTTGGCAACGTAGCGTTGGTTGTGGCGTTATGTTTGGTATTGTTATGTCTGGAAAAGATACACTCAACAAGGTGATTTATTAATGAAAACAATTGCGGAAAAACCCACATTGAGAATATATGGTCGACGCATTTCGAACTAGCCAGTGTGGTTCATCTTCAGGACAAGATGAAGAAGCAGATCTCAGAGGACGGTTAAATAAGGCGAAAAGTCAACCTAATGGCTAGAGGAATGACTAAATTTGACTAGAGAGTGAAATTTATATGGTATAATACTTTAAATTATATAAAAATTTTAACTACAATGGGCTATCTATTGACAGGGGGAAATTTAATTTGAGTTGTTTAAATAATTAATAAATAATAATTTAGTTTGTTTAATTAATTATTTAATTTATTAACTTATTCATTCCTTATTATTTACTAATTAATAGTATTCAATTTATTTAAACGAATTATCCTACCTAAAAATAAAACCACATAAAATAAAAATAAATAAATAATAAAAGGGATGAATCAAGATAAAACAATACACTAAAAAAATTTAATCAAAATAAAAACATAAAAGAGAAGGGGCGATGCATGATTCTCAATGTTTTTGTTTTATGAATATGGAAAATTAAATAAAACTATATAAAAATGCATGTATCCCATATTTTTTTTTTTATTATTAAAATTAATAAAACTATTAAAAATAAATAAATTCAATAAATATAGATAATAAAGGGATAAAAACCGAACCAATAAAAATTAATTAAAATAACAACAAAAAGAGGGGTGTTAGTATATATATAAAATGTAAAAAAAAATTAAAAATACACTAGAAATCTTTTAAGAAAAAAAGGAGAGGGTGTTTTACTCGAACAAAAAACAAAAACAAAAAAACATGGATCAAGAATACATAATATTACTAAAAACTAATAAAATCAATAAAAGGGGTCTTTTCTACTAGAAATAAATAAAAGGAGGCAAAAAAATAGAGTATGAAACAAACAAAAAAGCTTAGAAAGAGAGGAGAAAGACTAAGAAGAGAGGGCGAGAATCCAATAGCTACTAATTTTCCAGCCGTCATCCCTATTAATATTATTAGAGCACCACTCTATTTCAATGGCTTCCCTAAATTTGTGGTGATGAAAATGAGAGCTTTTTGCGACGACCTTAACCTCCTCAATGCATATATGATGCTTGGTCTTCACAGCATGTTCCGCTAAAGTAGAATATTTGGTCCTCCCATGTCTGATATCAGCAACATGTTCCTTAATCCTCTGGTTAATAGACCTACCCGTTTCACCAATGTATGAGGTCCCACACGAACATGAGATGACATAAACACCTTTCAGATCCATACGGTTCACTTGGTCTTTAACAGAATTTAGGGAGCTTCTAATGGTGTTGAGGGGTCTAAAGGTTGAGGGAACATTATGTTTCTTTAGGACTCTCGCAATCTTGTTCGTTGTCCCTTGGATGAAGGGGAGGTGAACCCCAGAACGTTTATCAATAGTGTTAGTCTTAATCATAATTATTAGGGTTTCCAAACTGCATTTTCCAGATTTCTTTGACTTGGTATGTCTCAATCATTATGAGAAATACTATGTACAGATGGAAATCTAAATATAAAGGAAAGATTTCTTACTTTCTGCACTCCACAAATTCCTCACCTACGCACTCTACATAGTGCCTTCCTCCGCACACTGGCACAATATTAAAGTATAGATGTGTCGGATGACGATGATGAAGGCAACAACAAAAGGAGCCCTCATGAATGGTGGGAGAGTAGAGGCAAGATCTTTGCCCAAAATTTGGAGAAGAATTGTTCGTCGCAAGATCTTCAAATGATGAAGTTGCCATCATATACTTTGGTGATCTTGTTGTGGATTCTAAGTTCATATTTTGACCTTTGAGATCAACAAAAAGTTTGAGTTGGGCTTTGCGGGATCTTCTTTCAGAGTGACTGTTGCATGGTGTGAAACACGTGGTTTTCTACTACCCTCATTGCTATGCTGGTAAGTTTTCGATGAGTAAGCCCCTCATATTTTATCTCTCCACACCAGCTTTGACACAAGGTAATGTATTTTATGATAAATAATTTCTCTTAGATTTTTCCATTTAATGTTTGAAGATTTCGTTCCTACTATAGTATCTATTTGATATCTTAGAGTTTTTCTTTATGGTTAGAATTGCTTTCAGTTATTGTTACCTTAAATCCAAGATCATAGGAAACTATTGAATGACTTTTGGACAATTATGAGCAAAACAGACAGAGGAAGTAGGGCAAAGTCTCTTTGGAATCAAAGTTGCAAACCAATTTCTCGAGAAATTGAGCAAATTTTGAACATATGTTAAATAATAGTGGATGCCAAATTTCTTTATAAAATATTGATTTCACTTTTGCATGTAAAAATTATGAATAAGTGAATATATGAAGTGGCTCTTTGGACTCGAAGTTGCAAACCAATTTCTTAATAAATTGAGCAAATTCCAAACATATGTTAAATAACATTGGATTCAAAGCAAAGAATTGGTGTCTTCAGAGATAGGCCAAATTTGTTATTAAATATTGTTTTCGCTTTTGCATGTTAAAATTATGAATAATTGAATAGCATGGAGTGGGCGTGTCTCACATAGTGAGGAGATATGGGCACAAGGTTAGTATTGTTAGCAGAGGCATCTATTTTCTTGTGGGTACAACTCTCAACACTGGTGCTACCAGCTTAGCCATGCTCATTATTGGGCGCATAATGCTTGGAGTGGGAATTGACTTCACAGATCAGGTAGGTAGGCTTGTATGGGTTTTGCGCTTAATGATTTCGAAAGAGTTTTTCAATGATAGATTAAAGGATTCACAAATTACTAAAGCTTTGGACTTTTGGCTTTAATAACTACTTTGCTAAATTTGAGTGATTTGAGTTACAAAGTTTTTTGTTTAGATATATATGGCTTGGGTTTACAGAGATTTTTTTTTGAATTTGTGTCAAGGTTTTTCCTATGTACCTCTTAGAACTAACTCCACCAAAAATTCACAAAGGGATTAATTAATGTTCCAATTGGCCACAACACTTGGCATCTTCATAATAAATATCGTTAATTATGGGACCTAGCACATAGAAACTTTA
Organism: Pinus taeda; assembly: GCA_000404065.3. Lineage (NCBI taxonomy): Eukaryota > Viridiplantae > Streptophyta > Pinopsida > Pinales > Pinaceae > Pinus > Pinus taeda. The sequence continues at coordinate 75,247 of APFE031115605.1, read as the reverse complement.
GGGTGACTTCTCTCTCTGGGTTTAGCTACAGGTCTTGCACTTTTGATGATCATTAGAGGAATTTTCCTTCCTGACACCCCCAATAGTGTGATAGAGTGTGTTCATCTAGACAAAGGTTGGGTTGTCTTGCAGAAGATCAAGGGCACTGTTGTCCCTTAAGAAACCAATTTCTTGGTTTTGTAGAAATTGTGCTTAAGACATTAATGTTTATTGTTTACGTCACTTAGTGGTCACTTAATTGTATGTTATACTTTCAAATGAAGAACTGGAAACACCTTATTTTTAATCCTCAATACTCAGGTGACATGAAAGTCTCAAAATGCCATTTGATTGCTGAATATAAATGTTGAGTGAAGAATGCTTTGAGAAGTTAGAGACAATATCCTGCTTTTCACATAAACTAATATCTGTAACCTAGAGGAAATGTAGAAGTAAGAACTTTAAATATAGGAGCACTCTTTTAAGGGATTTTAACTTCATTCACATAAGTAAATAAAGACTTGCAGCTTCGTTACCATATTTAAAGAAAGGAAGACACATGATGACACATAACAGAGAAATTACAAAATCATACCCAACAATGTGTGGAAAACTCCTGATTCTTTCATTAATCATCAATTCATATCAAAAATACAATAGTATATGCCAATTCCTTCAAAATTCGAACCCATTTTCTATAATTTTGCCTCTTTTAATACATCATGGAACAGTTGGTAACCACCAAAACTACCAAACTGTTTAACTATCTTCCTAACTATCTAAGGTAAAGGGTCATTACAAAATATTACATGGAGGGTAAAAGACACCTCATTCTTCTTAAGAAAACAAGAAAATAAGAAGTGAAAAAAATCAGAGTATGATTGGTGATTGCTACTCATTGTTCAGATATGTGACCTGAGTATGTGGTCCTGCTGATGCATCTTTGTTCTGCTCTATCATCCATACCTTACATTTTCTCCATAGAGGTACATTTGACTTTGGTGCTTCCTCTAACTTTTCGAGTGCTATTCTGCAAGCTGTAATCCTACCATAAGTAGGTTTGTCAGAAAATAGATTCTTCACCATCTAAAGAAGTTTAAAATCTTTGTTCAGGAAATTCACAATGGTGGCTCCTTTTAATATTGTTGTCCTTTCATGACTGTTATCAACTTTTCTTTTTGCCTCAACCAGCAAAGTCTCATATGTTTTCCATGGCAGCAAGTTTCCCTGAAGATCCCAGCAAGAAGGAAGTCCAGCCCTAACCCTTTTGTCAAACAAGATGTTAAACTTTGAAATTGCTTCCTTTATCTCCTTTATCTTCTTCTCAACAGTAATCTTGTAGACGTTTCTGACAATCATTTTATTGAAACCCATTCCACATGTTATTCTGTCTGGCACGTCATGCTCCTTCAACTCTGCAGTAGACTTAGAGTTAATGAAGTCTATCATCCTCTTTGCAAACTTTGAGCTGTCTAGATATTTTTGCTTATTTTTAATGACCACCTCCTCCATATCCCGAATTAGTGTTTCTTCTTCAAATATAATCACCAGAAACTCCCAAATACCTCTGATAACCTCAATAACTTCATCCCATAGGATTTCTATGGCTTGAATTGAGGACATGTTGCCCTTCATTTTCTCCTTTAGCCTTTTGATTTCATCTTCAGCCCTTAGGAGATCTTCCCTGTATTTCTTGGCATTATCTCTTTCCCTTATTGTTTCTTCTTCACTTAAATTCAATAATTTGCAAGTTGTTTCTAACTCTCCTTGAGATTTCTTCACATCATGCTTAACCATTTTAAGCTCTATTCCCAATTGTGGAACTTGTGTTGTTGGATCATCTGTGTTGGCTGGCATTACCATTGTACAAATATGAGTGTCTACCTGTCTTTGTAGCTTGTCCAGAGTTTCTTTAAGTAAAGAAACTTCTTCAGTCTTCTGCAACACATCTTGTAGGAGCTTTTATTTTTCATTTTCTACTTCAGCTATCCCTGCAGCTAAGGGATGATCACTTGTAGGTAGATTAAACTTCTTTTTCGAAGCTCCAATCTCTGATTTAGTAGATTGCAACAACTTTTGAACAGCAGGTTGGTCTTCAGGATTGACCCCTATTTTAATGATAATCTTCTTTAGCTCGTCAACTTGAGCATTCAAAGCTCTGAAGTTATCTTTCTCCAACTTCAGCTACTGAATCACTTTATTTAGCATTTTCTCGGCCTTGGCAACTACTGCATGTGTCTTATATAGATCATTTACAATCAGCTACTTAGTTTGCATATCCAAATTGACCTTGTCAAGCATTGGAAGCTTGTGAGTGTCAACAGTCAAATTTACAGTCCTAAAATTTCTAGAAGATCCCACTGATATTTCTGTAGGATGAGAAAAAGCAATTTTGAGTTGACTCTTCTCCAAATCCATGGTAGATAGCAATCTTGTTTGTTTAGGGGTTACCTTAGACTCAGCCTGAGCTTCCATATTTAACTTCATCTTCTGATTTTTCTCAACTATTTGAGAAAACATACTTTGAATTAAAGGAACCTGATCATGAACAGGTTCTCTGGAGGATGGTGAAGCAGGGGCACCTTCTATCTCTCCTAACTGAATAATCAAACCAGGTTGATCCAAAGACATTGCATCCTGAAGCTTGATTCTTTTTGCTACTTCAGATTCTTCCTCATCTAGATCAATAATTTCCTCTCTAACCCTCTTGACCCCTTTTTCAATAATGCTAGGGGTTTCAATCTCTGCTTCCTGAGTTCTTTGCAAGCCTCCATTTGCCAATTTTTTTGTTTCAAATCTACTTTCATGTATAAAGGTTGAATTGCCATTCTCCACTCTTCTATTTGAAATAATTTGATGAGGGTCATAAGCCCACTCAACCTCCTCTAAAAGACACATATCATTCAATAATCTTTCAACTTCATGGGCATCCTGTCTCGTATTTACAATGAAGGGTCCCACTGCTTTAGGCAGCTTGAAGAAGAATCCTTTCTTCATAGGGACAAAATGAACTTGATCAACATTTAAGCTTTGCCTTATAAATTCCAGGGCGAAAAGCCTCATTGGCACAAACTTAGGTAATCTATAAGGCTTGATAGAGGCTCCATAAAGCCTAATCTCTACATGCTCTTCAAAGATGAACCAATCCCCACATCTCACATCCTTACTCAATTGAAGACACTCTTGAGCTTTAGGAAAGAAAGTTGGGGGTAGGCTTCCATTCATTATTTTATAAGCCACTGGAACAAATAAGGAAGTAAACTCAAATAAACCACTATCTCCTGGATCATTCCTTATTAGGTCTGTCCAGAAAACCACTGGTTGCTTCTTTTTATTGATATCAACAACATTTAACGCCAAACCAGAGAAATGTTTAGCATTCTGCTGCAAAAATAAATAAATAATGACTGAAGGAAACTTGAAAGAACCAGTGAGAGGAAAAGGCATAATTGGGTATTGATGGAATCTACCTAGAATGCTGGGATGTCTAGTACAACCTCAGGCTTCATCATTAAGGAGAAAAATCCCAGAACAACTTTATCTACCTGCTTGGAGTCTTCTTTCCCTAGAATCTTAGCAATTACTTGAAACACAGGTCTTATATCAACTGCAACATTTCTAAAGAGAAAAGATTGCCATCTAAGGAGAATTGGCTAGATTTAGGAGCTAATAAAGAAGTGACATGAGAAAGATCCTAAGGAGACATGCTATCATAATAAGAAATCAAGGAGTCCTCAGTAAAGGTGGTGTAAGTTCCTAACACTGGGTAATTCAAATCTTGGTGTATTAACTGTGAAGTTACTTGAAAAACATTTTCCCCAGACTAATTCATTACAAAACATTTCTTGGGGTACATTGTTGAGGCTAGCCATTGAATAAAGTCAGGAAATAAATGAGTTATGGGAACAAAAGCGGCTAGAACACCTGACCTAACTGTTGCCATGAATATAGGAGACTTCTTATGGTTTAGAATGACCTCTTGATATAATGAAAGATGTTTAATTGTACAAAGGGTATCAGAAATATCTCTTTCAACATCCATTAAGGGGGTATGAATAACTGATGAGGAACTTACTTGTTGAGCCATGGTGACTGTAGGTGACAGATACTGATGACAGTTACTAGCACGGTTGCTGACTTGGATTTGCTAAACTAGCTGTAAGACTGCTTAATATTAAAACAAGGCTAAAAAAACGGGGTTTTGTTGATCTCTTATATATAAAATAATCAAACGGGGGGAAACAGAAAATGTAATTAATGAACTTAATTAATGGAATGACAGGTGAAGTGATGAGGAACAGTGGATGAAGCGGTTGATAATGAATGAGGGTGGCGGATGACACGGAGGGGATGAGATGGAGTGAAGCAATGAGGGTGGCTCGTTGCGGGGGTAGGGAGTGTACATGATATTCATTAGGTTTGAACCCCTACAGTAATCTTGGGCCGTAGATATCAGTCAACCAGCTTTATGCCATGGTCAACTATAGGTGTTGAGCCTGAGTTAAAACTCATGCGTGTTGCTCCCCCACATAGCACTTTATCTACCTCCCGATCCCATGCTCACTTCGATTTTATGATACCACTCGCACTTTAATATGGGTCGGAGCCCACCTTACATCGGCTTTGAATGCTGTCATAAATAAATAATTGCTTTGAACTTTTTTATTCTCTTTTAATTTTTGGAATATAATATATGATTTTTATTTTTGTTTATTTTTTATAAAATTAAAGAATGAATCTTAAATAACAATAGATGCTACAACATGTGGCTCCACCTGGGGATAGTGCTTTTGCCACAGAAGCACTAAGAACCGCAGATCAATGCCTTCACCTCGGGCATGGAGTCACATATTTCTCATCCAATTAAAATTCTATGGAATTTGTACAATGAACTCACTCTGGTGTCTACAATGATAGGATGCTTGTGCTTCAAATCTGGAAATAATGTTTGAGATACTGCCCATTGACAGGCAGTTATAAAGATTCACCATCAAGGTTCTCCAGGAAGAATGTATTATTTGCCCTGGCTTCTATAATTCTGAATGGGTCATACTAGAGAGGATCAAACTTACCATGTTTACCCTTATCTTCTCTTCTAGTATCCCACCTTAATACCAGGTCTCCAACTTTAAAATCAATATCCCTAGCTTTTCTATCAAAAATACTCTTCATCTTTGATTTATACATAATCAAGTTGTCTCTTACCTTATCCTTGTTTTCACTTAACTCTACTACCTTATTCATTCTTCTTATCAGGACATTGGGCTCTTCTTTTGCCTCCTGAATCATTGCAATCACAGGCTTCACAAGCTACAGGAACAGAGCCTGGGTCCCATACACTAACTCAAAAGGTGATTTGCCTGTAGACCTTCTTGTAGTTACTCTAGCAGCCCATAGAGCAAACTTTAACTTGGAATCCCAGTCTTTTTGGTTTTTTGCAATAGTTTTCTTAAGGATCTTCATCAACGTTTTGTTTGTGGATTCAGCCAATCCATTTCCCTGTGGATGATAAGTTGTTGAATGGGATATAATAACATTATAGTTTTGACAAAAAACATTAAGCTTATTTGAACTGAAGACTTGAGCATTGTCTGTTATAATTTTGACGGGGCATCCAAATCTGCTGAAAACATTCTCCTCTAAGAACTTCATCACCACCTGGTCATTTGCCCTTTTAATAGGTATAGCTTCTACCCACTTGGTGAAATAATCAGTAGCTCTAAGAACCCACTTGTGTTGTCCACTTGAAGGTGGGTTAATCTCTCCATCAAAATCTAATCCCCATTGTCTAAATGGTTCTTCTATGAAGACTGGGATCAAAGGCAAGGGAGATAGCCTCTTCTTCCCAGCAGAAAGCTGACACTTCTGACAGCTTTTGACAAACTTATATGTATAACCAAATAGAGTGGGCCAATAAAACCCTACCTAGAGGATGTTATGTGCAGTAGCCTTCCAACTATAATGTCCTCCACATAACTTCTCATGATAAACTTTGATGGTTTATGTGAATTCATCCTCTGTTAAACATAACAACAAAATTCCTACATGATCCTTCCAATACAATCTGCCCTCAACAATCACATATGGTTGTGCTTTGATCTTTAATGCTCTATACTTTGTTATATCCAAGGATTGAGGACAAGAGAGAAAACACAAATAATGGACTATATGCTTGTACCATTCTGAACATAAAAATTTATACCTGATCTTCATACCTAGATCTGGTTTTTCTTCACCTTCTTCAATTGTTCCTTCATTCACAAGTGTCAGCAAGTTGATTCCCAATGCCTGAAAGTTCGACTTTGTCAACATATTTTCCAATCCTTTCCCTTTCACCAACTTTGGGGGCTTTATGTCCAAGTCATACTCTTGGATCTTGGCTATCCATTTTCCTCTTTTGCCTTCTACATCACTCTGGACTAATACATCCTTTACTGCAGCATTTGGCACATAAGCAATGATCTGTGACTGCAGCACATAAGTTCTGAAGGCCTTTAGGGATTTTACCAAAGAATATACCTATTTTTCAAGAATATTATACTTTAGTTCAGCATCCCTGATAATCTTGCTAAAGAAAGCAAGTGGCTGCTCCTTCTCTTCATCATTTTTTTGCAACAAGATAACAACTATTGAATTAGGTGATGTGAATGAAAAAAATTGGAAAGGATTTTGATAATCAGGGTTGATTAGGATTGGAGCTGCTTGTAATGCTTCTTTAATCCTGGAGAATGACTCTCTGGCTCCCTTGGTCCAATGTACTTCATTCTCCTTCTTCAACATATTTGTAATTTCCTTTACAATTTCTACATAGTTGGACATGAACCTCCTTAAAAAGTTTATTTTTCCAAGAAATCTTTGAATGTCTTTCTTACTCCTGGGCAGGGGTATTTTTTGCACAGCTTTCACTCTTGCTAGATCTATCTTCACTCCATCCCTAGAAACAATGTGCCCCAACAGTTTTCCCTCTTCAAGAGCAAAAATAGACTTCTTAGGATTCAAGGAAAGCCCAAACTTTCTACATTTCTCAAAAGTCTTTTTAAGATGGTTCAGATGCTCCTCATCAGACTTAGAGAAAACAGTAATATCATCCAAATATATCACTACAAACTTTCCACCCACAAAATCAATGTCTATAGCCTCTGAAATGTAGCACCTACATTCATCAGCCCAAAAGGCATTCGAGCGTACATAAAAGTTCCCCAAGGAGTTGTGAATGCAGTTTTTTCTGATCTTCTTTATCCACAACCACCTGATTATACCCAGAGAACCTATCCAGCATTGACATCCTAAATGATCTTGTTACCTTTTGCAATACATGATCCATTTTAGGTAACAGGTAGTTATCTTTTAAGGAAGCCCTATTGAGATTTCTAAAGTCCACACATAAGCTTATCTCTCCATTTTTCTTCCTTACAGGCACTAAACTGGCCACCCAGTCAGAGTACGTGAGTGGACCTATTGCTTTGGCATCAAGCAACTTTTTGACCTCTTTCTCAATTAATGGTAAAGCAGTGGATTTATCTGTCTAAGTTTCTTCTTAAATGGTTTTATCCCCTCTTTCAAGGGAATATTGTGTTGAAAAATACTTATATCATATGTTTTGAGATCCTCATAGGATGAAGCAAAAAAATCAATATAGTCATTAAAAATCTTAAGATATATTTCCTTACAATTAAGTGGAACTCCATCAAATAAATTGATTAACGTGGGTTCCTCCTGAGTTCCAATACTATAGTCTTGAATGTGCTCATCCTGTGGAATTTTTATGAACTGATAGCTACATCATTAGAGTTAAAAATTCTTTCAAGAGGGACAAGTCCCCTTGGCAGAATATTATTGTTCAATTGAAAAACTTTTTGGTTAACAATAGAATTTTTCAAAACACTTACTTCTGCACCTTTTGTTGCTTCATCTTCATCTTGATCAATCTCGGTATCCTGAAAATCTTCAATCATAGCCAAAAATTCCTTAATCTGTTGATCATCTTCAAATATCTACCAATGCTTTATATTATCAGGGACAGAAGGCCTATGCCTCATTTCAACCTCATATCTTAGCTTTGGATTAGTAGGAGGCCTAAAAGTACTATCAGCCACAACCAATGAGTCTGCTAATCTGTTTCCATTCCTTGGAAGGAATTGAATGTTGAAAGATTCAAATAAGTTCTCAACCAAATCCCACACTTCATTCCTGTATGCCCTAAGCCTAAGGTGCTTTTCTGGCAGTGGTTTTTTATTTGTTTATAATCAGCTCTGAATCTCCAAAAACAGAAATTGATTTGACTCCCATTTGTTTAGCTATTTGCAGAGCAATGATCAAGGATTCATATTCTACCACATTGTTTGTTGCTTCGAACTCCAATTTAAAAGAAAAAGGGAACATGTTACCTCCAGGTGCAATTAGAAGGAAACAAACACTTGTTCCTTCCTTAGAATAGGCTCCATCAAAGAAGCATTTCCACATCCCTTCTGTTTGCAGCTCTGTATTTACACTAGTTGAAGTAAGTTGCTTTTGGTTATCTTCAGCTAATTCTGCATTATCATGCAGCATAAAGCAAGCAAAGTCATCTTTCTCCTGGCTACATATAGGTGAATTGCTTGCTCTATTTTTTGTAATTGTTTTTACAAATCTAGTCTCTTTGTACAACCTCCTTTCTTCTCCACCAAAAGTTGGTATGATAGCATATGTAAAATCTAGCTTCAAAACACCACCCAATTTAGCCTCCCATGACCTAGATAGTAACATTCCAAACCTAGTAGGGATATCTGCTACCATGACATCCATTTCTAGCATCCTAGCTGGGATCTGGGCTAGTGACACCACCATATCTTTAATGACCCCCAGGCATTTGACTTTATTTGAATCAAAAGAGTACAAGTCTCTATAGGGTTTAATAACTTGTAGGTTTAGTTGTTTCATCATTAACAATGGCATAAGGTTATGTGAAGCTCCTGAATCAAACATACAATTATGCAAGAGGAAATCATGGATCAATAAAGAAATATAGAAAGGAGGTGTTGAAGGATCTACCTCCTCCATAGGTGGACCAAAAACCACTACTGGTTTATCATCCTGTAGATTCACAATGTCATTTACATTCACATTCTCTTTTAGATTGATAAACTCAACAATCTCTCTTTGATAGACGGGTGTTTTGACTAACTCTGTGAGGGGAACTTGAATTCTAATTTTTTCCAATTCTTTGGTAAGACTAAACACATGACCTTGTTTAGCATTATTTTCATTTTCGTCTTCACCTCTCTTTGTGAATGAAATTTCTTGTGGAGTGGAAATAAGTTTTTCTAAAGGGATTTTTCACTTTTGTCTTGAGAAGACTCACCTTGAAGTATTTGAGTCTTGCTATTTGTATTCTGTTGGTGCTTTCCTTTATTTACTTGTTTTGTAGGCTAGGGTTCTTGTGGAGTCGCCTTTGGTAAGGGAGCTGGAACTTGCTACTCACCTTCCTCTTCTTGACTTCTAGCTCTTTTCCTTGATCTCAAGTCATATTTCTTATGTAATTCTTCTTGCATAAAATCAGTAAATTGTTTCCAATACTCATCAATTTCATTTTCATCATAAATTACATATGTTTCAGCATATTCATATTCTTCTCCCTCAACACCGAGTTCATCTTCATCTACTACATACAACGTGGAAATCTAATCATCATGGTCTGTGGAATGCTCTGGTACTTCATCAAGATTTGCCTCTATATACAATGGTGCTTGAATCTGATTTTGATCTTTTCTCTTCTTTTGCAGAATTTGCAAAGGTTGTCTTCTATACTGAGGATTAAAATTCCTATTCTATTGTGCTTGCCTATAAGAATTCTTACTTTCCAACTCTAATTTAATCAATTTATTTGACAAAGCTTTAATCACATTACTCATACCTTCTAATGTTTGGCTTTGAGAGGATTCCACTTTAGACTTTCCCTTATCTTGGATAGGTTGTGTCTCTAGTGTCTTACCTGCAGCCACCAGATTTTCTTCTATCTCTAAGGCATCAGTTTGGATCTAATCAAGGGTTGGGGATCTTCTCTCCCTCAATGTAAATCCAAAATCTGACTCAAAATCCCCTGCAAAAGTTATTTTTTCACCAACAGGAGGGGGTTTAATTTTTACTGGAATACTATTGTACAATTTATTAAACCTTTTGATGAATTCTACAACACTTTCATCAGGCTTCTTCTTAATAGCATTGAACTCTGTGAGTGAATATCCATTGTGTCTTTTCTCCCCCCATATCTGAATGAACAAGCGCTCCATCTCTTCCCATGTAGGAATAGAATTATTAGGAAGTCCTTTAAACCATTTTCTTGCTTCGCTATCCAAGGATTGCACAAAAAGTCTTAGAACAACATCCAAATGTTCAACATTTGGGTTTTTTGCAAAATTACAAAAGACTGCTATATGATTCTCTGTTGTTTCTTCATCCTCTCCTATGAAACGAGGAAGAATCTTCAAATATTCGTGTGGCATTTGATTCAACTGTGGTGGCAATTGAATAGGTGCATGTCTATTCATCGAGAATGCAGGTGCTGCCATATTTTCTCCTGAACCCTGATTTCTAGCAGATGTGGGAACTGACTAAGGTGTAAATGGAGTATGAGAAGGTGGCAATGTAGTTATAGGTTCAGGTTGAATAATTATAGCAAGTACTAAAAAAGAAACTGATTCTAGAGATTGTTCTTGACAGTTTGGTTCTTGAAATGAGTTGACTGTAAAAGGTGACTCTTCATCAATAAAAGATGAATGTTTGAATGAAAATTGAGTCAAACTGCTACTAGGTGCAGACGGTGTAGGACTTGGTGTAAGTAGAGTTTTTGGCCTTCCAACCCTCTTGGAAACTAGCCTCTCAGGGTTTAAAAGGGCTTGAAGTTTCTGCTGTGAGGTATCTGACCTTGTATGAGGCCTTTTTGGAGCCAGAGTTATTAATTTTGGTTCACTGCAGCCAAATATTTCCTCCTCACTGAACAACCAGAGGAAAATATTGAAAACCCAAGGGAAAGTGTTCTTGTCTTCTCTCCTCGGCAACAGTGCCAATTAATGTTGTCCCTTAAGAAACCAATTTCCTGGCTGTGTAGAAATTGTGATTAAGACATTAATGTTTATTGTTTATGCCACTTAGTGGTCACTTCATTGTATGTTATAATTTCAAATGAAGACCCTGAAACACCTAATTTTTAATCCTCAATACTTAGCTGACATGAAAGTCTCAGAACGTCATTTGATTGCCGAATATAAATGCTAAGTGAAGAATGCTTTGAGAAGTTAGAGACAATATGTCGCTTTTCACAGAAACTATTATCTGTAACTTAGAGGAAATGTAGAAGTAAGAACTTTAAATATAGGAGCACTCTTTTAAGGGATTTTAACTTCATTCACATAAGTAAACAAAGACCTACAACTTCATTACCATATTTAAAGAAAGGAAGACACATGATGACACATAACAGAGAAATTACAAAATCATTCCCAACAATGTGTGGAAAACCCCTAATTCTTTAATTAATCATCAATTCATATAAAAAATACAATAGTATATGCCAGGTCCTTTGAAATTCGAACCCCTTTTCTATAATTTTGCCTCTTTTAATACATCAGGAACAGTTGGTAACCACCAAAACTACCAAACTGTTTAACTATCTTCCTAACTGTTTAAGGTAAAGGGTCATTACAAAATATTACATGGAGGATAAAAGACACCTCATTCTTCTTAAGAAAACAATCAAATAAGAAGTGACAAAAATCAAAGTATGATTGGTGATTGCTACTCGTTGTTCAGATCTGTGACCTGAGTATGTGGTCCTGTTGATGCATCTTTATTCTGCTCTATCATCCATTCCTTACACTTTCTCCATAGTGGTACATTTGACTTTGGTGCTTCCTCTAACTTGTCGAGTGCTATTCTGCAAGCTATAATCCTACCATAAGTAGGTTTGTCAGAAAATAGAGTCTTCACCATCCAGAGAAGTTTAAAATTTTTGTTCAGGAAATTCACAATGGTGGCTCCTTTTAATACTGTTGTCCTTTCATGAGTGTTATCAACTTTGCTTTTTGCCTCAACCAGCAAAGTCTCATATGTTTTCCATGGCAGCAAGTTTCCCTGAAGATCCCAGCAAGAAGGAAGTCCAGCCCTAACCCTTTTGTCAAACAAGATGTTAAACTTTGAAATTGCTTCCTTTATCTCCTTTATCTTCTTCTCAACAGTAATCTTGTAGACGTTTCTGACAATCATTTTATTGAAACCCATTCCACATGTTATTCTGTCTGGCACGTCATGCTCCTTCAACTCTGCAGTAGACTTAGAGTTAATGAAGTCTATCATCCTCTTTGCAAACTTTGATCTGTCTAGATCTTTTTGCTTATTTTTAATGACCACCTCCTCCATATCCTGAATTAGTGTTTTTTCTTCAGATATAATCACCAGAAACTCCGAAATACCTCTGATAACCTCAATAACTTCATCCCATAGGATTTCTCTGGCTTGAATTAAGGACATGTTGCCCTTCATTTTCTCCTTTAGCCTTTTGATTTCATCTTCGGCCCTCAGGAGATCTTCCCTGTATTTCTTGGCATTATCTCTTTCCCTTATTGTTTCTTCTTCACTTAAATTCAATAATTTGCAAGTTGTTTCTAACTCTCTTTGAGATTTCTTCACATCATGCTTAGCCATTTTAAGCTCTATTCCCAATTGTAGAACTTGTGTTGTTGGATCATCTGTGTTGGTTGGCATTACCATTGTAAAAATATGAGTGTCTACATGTCTTTGTAGCTTGTCTAGAGTTTCTTTAAGTAAAGAAACTTCTTCAGTCTTCTGCAACACATCTTGTAGGAGTTTTTCATTTTCATTTTCTACTTTAGCTATCCCTGCAGCTAAGGGATGCTCACCTATACGTAGATTCAACTTCTTTTTCAAAGCTCCAATTTCTGATTTAGTAGATTGCAACAACTTTTGAACAACAGGTTGGTCATCAGGATTGACCCCTATTTTAATGATAATCTTCTTTAGCTCATCAACTTGAGCATTAAAAGCTCTGGAGTTAGATTTCTCCAACTTCAACTGCTAAATCACTTTATTTAGCACTTTCTTGGCCTTGGCAGCTGTTGTATTTGTCTTATATAGATCATTTACGATCAACTGCCCAGTTTGCATATGCAGATTGACCTTGTCAAGCATTGGAAGCTTGTGAGTGTCAATAGTCAAATTTACGGTCTTGAAATTGCTAGAAGATCCCATTGATAATTCTATAGGATGAGAAAAACAATTTTGAGTTGACTCTTCTCCAAATCCATGGCAGATAGCAATCTTGTTTGTTCAGAGGTTACCTGAGACTCAGCCTGAGATTCTATATTTAACTTCATCTTCTGATTTTTCTCAACTATTTGAGCAAACATACTTTGAATTAAAGGAACCCGATCATGAACAGGTTCTCTGGAGGATGGTGAAGCAGGGGCACCTTCTATCTCTCCTAACTGAATAATCAAACCAGGTTGAGCCAAAGATATTGCATCTTGAAGCTTGATTCTTTTTGTTACTTCAGATTCTTCCTCATCTAGATCAATAATTTCTTCTCTAACCCTCTTGACCCCTTTTTCAATAATGCTAGGGGTTTCAATCTCTGTTTCCTGAGTGCTTTGCAAGCCTCCATTTGCCAATTTTTTTATTTCAGGTCTACTTTCATGTATAAAGGTTGAATAGCCATTCTCCACTCTTCTCTTTGAAATAATTTGGTGAGGGTCATAAGCCCACTCAACCTCCTGTAAAAGACACATATCATTCAATATTCTTTCAACTTCCTGGGCAGCCTGTCTGGTATTTAAAATGAAGGGTCCCACTGCTTTAGGCAACTTGAAGAAGAAGCCTTTCTTCATAAGGACAAAATGAACTTGATCAACATTTAAGCTTTGCCTTATAAATTCCAGGGCAAAAAGCCTCGTTGGCACAAACTTAGGTAATCTATAAGGCTTGATAGAGGCTCCATAAAGCCTAATCTCTGCATGCTCTTCAAAGATGAACCAATCCCCACATCTCACATCCTTACTCAATTGAAGACACTCTTGAGCCTTAGGAAAGAAAGTTGGGGGTAGGCTTCCATTCAGAATTTTATAAGCCACTGGAAGAAATAAGGAAGCAAACTCAAATAGACCATTATCTCTTGGATCATTCCTTATTAGGTTTGTCGAGAAAACCATTGATTGCTTCTTTTTATTGATATCAACAACATTTAACCCCAAACCAGAAAAATGTTTAGCATTTTGGTACAAAAATAAATAAGTAATGATTGAAGGAAACTTGAAAGAACCAGTGAGAGGCAAAGTCATAAATTGAGTATTGATGGCATCTACCCAGAATGTTGGGATGTCTAGTACAACCTCAGGCTTCATCATTAAGGAGAAAAATCCCAGAACAACTTTATCTACCTACTTGGAGTCTTCTTTCCCTAGAATCTTAGCAATTACTTGCAACACAAGTCTTATATCAACTGCAAACATTTCTAAAGAGAAAAGATTGTCATTTAAGGAGAATTGGCTAGATTTAGGAGCTAAGAAGGAAGTGACATGAGAAAGCTCCTGAGGAGACATGCTATCATAATAAGAAATCAGGGATTCCTCAATAAAGGTGGTGTGAGTTCCTGACACAGGGTAATTCAAAGTTTGGTGTATTAACTGTGAAGTTACTTGAAAAACATTTTCCCCAGACTGATTCATTACAAAACATTTCTTGGGGTACATTGATGAAGCTAGCCATTGAATAAATTCAAAAAATAAATGAGTTCTGGGAACAAAAGCAGCTAGAACACCTGACCTAACCATTGCCATGAATATAGGAGACTTTTTATGGTTTAGAATGACCTCTTGATATAATGAAAGATGTTTAATTGTACAGAGGGTATTGGAAATATCTCTTTCAACATCCATTAAGGGAGTATGAATAACTTATGAGGAACTTACTTGTTGGGCCATGGTGACTATAGGTGACAGATACTGATGACAGTTATTGGCACAGTTGCTGACTTGGATTCGCTGAACTGGCTGCAAGACTGCTTAATATTAAAACAAGGCTAAAACAACGGGGTTTTGTTGATCTCTTATATATAAAATAATCAAATGGGGGAAAACTAAAACTATAATTAATGAACTTAATTAATGGAATGACAGGTGAAGTGACAGGGAACAATGGATGAAGCGGTTGATAATGGATGAGGGTGGCGGATGACATGGAGGGGATGAGATGGAGTGAAGCGATGAGGGTGGCCCGTTGCGGGGATAGGGAGTGTACGAGATATTCATCAGGTTTGAACCCCCGCAGTAATCTTGGGCCGTAGATCTCAGTCAACCAGCTTGATGCCATGGTCAATTGCGGGGGTTGAGCCTGAGTTAAAACTCATGCTTGTTGGTCCCCTGCAGAGCACTTTATCTACCTTCGATCCCATGCTCACTTAGATTTTATGATACTGCTCGCACTTTAATATGGGTCAGGGCCCACCTTACATCAACTTTGAATGTTGTCTTCAATAAATAATTGCTTTGGACTTTTTTGTTCTCTTTTAATTTTTGGAATATAATATCTGATTTTTATTTTTGTTCATTTTTTATAAAATTAAAGAATGAATCTTAAATAACAATAGATGCTACAATAGGCACCAAGAATGTAGAAGCTGAGTACGAGGATATGGTCGATGTAGCTGCACTAGCTAAAGCCATCAAAGATCCATTTAGGAGTGTTTTAGAGAGGAGGAATCAACCACAAGTTGTGATGGAAATCTATATGCCCATGTTTTAGACATTGACTAGAATCAATTCAATATTGTTCCATGCCCTTGTCATTTTCAACAATTTGGGCTTTCATTTAAATGCTTCCCTCTCCCTGTTTTCATGACTAGAATTGTTCTTGTAGCTTCAACCCTTGTATCGATTACTCCGATTATGGCTATGGATGGGCTCTTATTCTTGTTGAAACATTCCAAATTTAGCCACCATTGAGCTAGGACTCCAACCATACCAAAATTTAACCGCAATTGAATTGCTCTCACCGCAATATTCATAACAAAAGTGTCAAGGCATCTCCTTGATGGTAATGCCAGGCCGATTGGCTCAGCTACGTCCCACCCTGAAAAATAGAGCTAACACTGAATAAGCTCATCCTAATATATATGTATGATATGGTGCACTCACTCTTGAATCACTTCGTCCACCATTTTCCTTATGACTCACCCACGTAAGTAGCTATATTGAGGGAAGAAAGCAGTGGGACATCACTTCAAGCCTGAGAGAATTCATTTTCCTAGGCGAGGGTGGGTAGAGCGACTTCCGTTGAAACATATTGAAAGGCATCCTTATTTTCACCTAGTGTAGAGACAGATTGAGATGCATATCCATATTAGTTAGTTCTGGAACCTGTAGTTTTGCTTCCAATCGTAGATCAGCCTGTGGACCTTGTTTATCGTGTGGAAGCACCTGTGAAATTACTAGGGTTGAATTTAGTGCCTGCTTCGGTATATCATAATAATTCAATTAACGATAGCTTTAGAGCGTTTTCACTCAATGCTAACTTGGTGATCTACACTTACTACCGTGGTTATTAAGAAACGACGAACTCATTTCTAACTCACGTGATTAAGTAACGATAATATAATTAATTTAAGTAATTTCAAAGATTGTGCGAAGGTTTCATTATTTGTGAGATCAACCATTTCAGAGATTGTGCGAAGGTTTCATTGTTTCCGAGATCAACAATTTCATTCACACTTTTGTGGGGAACTTTACCCACAAAGGAAGCTCTGCACAAGGTAATGGGAGCCTTCTAGAAGTGGAAATTTGGACAAGATTATGATGTTTTTTTTAGTAATGATATTTTATGAATGCTTTAAAAAATTCAATAGTTATAAATAATGTAAATTATCAAACTTGAACTGTATTTGTTTTGGTACCAAAAATCATTTGATTTTGAAAAGTGTTGATTTAGAATACACATTTTTTATCATGTTTTTGACATTTTAAATTTTATTATGTATTAAGTACGAACATTATTTTTAAAATGTTAGTGATTTTCATGTTGATTTCGAAAAGTGTTGATGCATTATCAACCCTTTTTTTAGAAGACTTATTTTTGACATTTTAAATTTTCTAATGTATTAAGTGTGGATAATTATTTTCTTAATTTAACAATTTTTGAAGTAGTCATCATCATCTTCTTGTTTTTCCCTGAGATATTTATTTTTAAGTGTTTTTCAGGTTTGTGTTTTTGTTTTTCTTTTCATTTTTTTGTAGTGAGATCTTCATTTTTTTGCATAGTATATTTTAAAGGTGTGATTTTATATATATTTATCTATTGTTAATTAATATTTCAAATCACGTCAAATCACTATCACTAAAAAAGCAATAATTTTAACATTTGACATAAAAATACACATTTTGAATACGAGTTGTCTTTAGTGAGACTTTTTGGAAGCTTTTCCGGTGGGTTTTTCCGGTCTAATTTCTCTAAAATTTGGTAGGAGTTTATTGAAATCACAAGCTCAATGGGTAACCCCTGCACAATCAAAGTGCCCTAGGGGTTTTTCAGGGTCTTAAATCCATATATACAGTAAAAAAAACCAGTTTAAATAACACAAATCAAGATTTCACCTCAAACTTTTCCGCTGGATTCCAGCGCCGGAAAGTCCAAAAAGTCACACTAAAGACAACTCCTTTTAAATATAAATATAACAAAAAAATACACATTTTGAGACTTTTTTGCTAAAAATAACATGTCAAATAAACAATTTTTATGGGAAAAAATTTAACAAAAAAAGTTAAAAAATAGCAATTTTTATGAATTTTATGTCAAAATAATAATAATCACTATTTTTTAAATTTTTTTCTTCAAAAAATAATGATTCACTGAAAAATTAAGGTGAAATATTAAACATATAACAACAATAATTGAATACTTATTATTCTCATAAAATCTCAAAGTCAAAACATTACAAGTATAGCTATTGAATAGTTCCAAAAAATGAGCTTGCTTTGCAAGGATAACTTAAATTTAATCAAGAATATCATATAATTCATGCTCATCATCTTCTAGAGTTTCATTATTATCTTCTTTCATAACATTTTGTGCTTCGATTTTGTCATTTTCCTCTTCTGATGGATCATTGATGTCTGCAAATCTCACCCACCCATGGCGAGGCTCGCAGCGCAGGGGGCCCATCATGCCCAGGTTTGATTCCGGGAATCAACCTTAGGCGCCTAGGGCCACGGGCCTGGGTGGGGTGCCCTTCCCCAAGCCCAAGGGCCAGGGGCCTTAGGCGCCCACGACTTATTCCGGGAATCAACCCTGGGTTCCGAGGGCCCCAAGGTCATGGGCCTGGGCGGGGGGTTGGGGGCATGGACCGTGGGCTTGAGAATCACTCCAGGACCCAGGGTCAATTCCCATAATCGACCTTAGGTGATTCCCAAAATCGACCTTGGCCTTGGGCACCTAAGGGAAATTCCCATAATCGACCTTGGGTGATTCCCAGAATCAACCTTATGCAATTCTAGGAATTGACCTTGGGAGATTCCCATAATCGACCTTGGGAAATTCTTGGAATTAGCCTTGGCAATTCCAGGAATTGACCCCGGGGGATTCTCGAAATCGACCTTGGAATCGCCCCTGGGGGGTTCTCGGAATTGGCCCTAGGTGATTCCCGGAATCGACCCTGAGCGCTTCCTGGAATTGACCATGGGTGATTCCTAGAATCAACCTTGGGTGATTCCCAAAATCGACCCTAGGCGATTCCAGGAATTGACTCTAGCCCTAGGCGCCCAATGGAAATTCCTGGAATAAACATTTGGGCAACACCCATAATCGACCTTGGGTGATTCCCATAATCGACCCTAGTCGATTCCCAGAATCAATACCCTAGGCGATACCTTAAATCAATCCTAGGCTATATCCTGGATGATTCCCAATACTCAGAATCGATCCATTGTGATTCCCAGAATCGACTTTGGGTGACACCCGGAATCAACCCTAGGCGATACCCGGAATCAACGCTAGGTGATTCTTAGGATTGATACCCTGGGTGATACCCAAAATTGATACCTTAAGTGATACTCAGAATCGACCTTGAGCGATACCTTGGGAAATTCTCGGAATCGACCTTGGGCAATACCAGGAATCGACCCTCGATGATTCCAAGAATTAAACTTAGCCCTAGGCGATTCCCAGAATCGACCCTAGGCAATTCTCAGAATTGACCTTGGGCGTGGCTGATTTCAGGAATCGCCTAGTATCAATTCTGGAATCGATGCTAAGTGATTCCTGGAATCGACCTTGTGCGATTCTCGAAATCGACCTTGGGCAATTCCTGGAATTAACCTTGGGCGATTCGCAGAATTAACCGTTGTTGATTCCCCAAAATCAACCCTACTCGATTCCCCGAAATCAACCCTACTCGATTCCCTGGAATCAACATTAGTTGATTCCCTAGAATCGACCATAGACAATTCCCGTAATCAACCCTGGACGAGTCCCATAATCGATCTTGGACGATTCCCAGAATTGACCCTCGTCGATTCCCTAGACCTGGACGATACCCTGGGTACCCAGGGGCGATTTTCAAAATCGACCCTAGGCAATTCCCGAAATCGACCCTAGGTGATTCCCAGAATCGACCCTTTGTAATTTTTGAAATCGACCCTAAGCAATTTCTGGAATCGACCCTGGGCAATTCCCATAATTGACCTTAGCCTTAGGTGATTCATGGAATCGACCTTGGCCCTAGGCCTAGAATCAACCTTGGGTGCTTCTCAGAATCAACCTTGACCCTAGGCAATTCCCGAAATCGATACCCTGGGCGATACCCAAAATCGACCCTGGGTGATACCCTAGGCAATTCCCGGAATCTACCTTAGGCGATACCTTGGGCACCAAAGGGTGATTCCCTGAATCGACCTTGGGTGATTCTCGAAATCGACCCTAGGCGATACCCAAAATAGACTTTGGGAGATTCTCGGAATCGACCCTGGGTGATTCTCAGAATCAACCCTGGGCAATAACTGAAATCGACCCTGGGAAATTCTCTAAATTGACCCTAGGTGATTCCCAAAATCTATACCTTGGGTATACCTGGAACTGACCCTTACAGATTCCCGATATTGACCCTAGGTGATAGCCCTTGGCGCCCATGGGGAATTCTCAGAATCGACCCTAGGCAATACCCTAGGCAATTCCCTTAATGACCCTTGGGGCGATTCCCAAAATCGTACCTAGCTCTGGGTGCCCAGGGGAGATTCTTGGAATATACCCTAGACTATTCCTGGAATCGGCTTGGGGCACCGAGGGCCCCCAGGTCACAGGTCTAAGAGGGGTTGCCTCGCTTGCCCCCATCCAGGCTCGTGACCCAAGGTTCCAAGGGCCCTAGGCACTTCGGGGCGATTCTCAGAATTGATCCTTGGCGCCGAGGGCCAATTCTTAGAATCAACCCTAGGCGCCTAGGGGCTCAGGGCACCGAGGGTCGATTCCTAGAATCAACCCTCAATGCCTAGGGTTGGGTGCTTAGGTGGGGTGGGCGAGGTGCCACTACCATGACCCATGGCCCAACGACCTTGGTCACCCAAGGCCCCTCGGTCGTGGGCCTAGGTGGGGGCGGGCGACGCGCCCCTAGCCATGCCTATGACCTTGGGAGCTCAGGGATGATTTCCAAAATTGACCATGGACGCCAAGGGCCCCTAAGCTATGGGCTTGGGCGAGGCACTCCTGCTCAGGCACGTGCCCCAGGGGCCCTAGGTGCCTAGGGTCGATTTCGAGAATCGGCCATGGGTGCTGAGGGCCCCTGGGGTGCTTGTCTGGGCAGGGGCAGATGAAGTGCCCCCACATAGGCCTAGAACTGCTAGGGCCAATTCCCATAATTGACCTTGGGTGTCTAGGGCTCCTAGGCCACGAGCCTGGGTGGTGGCGCATGTGGTTGAGGCGCACCCACCTAGGCTCGCAACCTAGGGTCAATTACAGGCTGGTGCCTTGGGTGCCTAAGGGTGATTCCCAGAATCGACATTAGGCACCTAGGGCCCCTAAGTTGTAGGCCTTGGCACGGGTGGGCCCCTAGGGCGTGGGTCTCGGCACAATCGAGAGAGACACCCCCACCCAGGCTTGCAACCGAGGTTCGATTCCAAGAATCGCCCCTAAGCACCTAGGGCCCTTGGGCCGCACGGGAGGGCGATGTCCACCTACCGTGGCCTGTAACCCATAGGTCTGGAGTGCCCAAGGTCATCTCCCATAATCGACTATGGGTGTTGATGGCCCCTAGGCCTGGGCGAGGGCGGGCAAGGAGCTCCACTCAAGTGTGCGTCCCAGGGGCCTTAAGAACCTCGGGTCGATTCCAGGAATCACCTAGGGTCAATTTCGAGAATCACACAAGATCGATTTCGGAATCTCCCCTCAACGCCAAGGCTAGGGTTGATTCTAGGAATGACCGAGGGTTGATTCTGGGAATCACCCCTGAGTGCCCAAGGTACTTCCTAGGGTTGATTGGGAATAGCCACGGTATCACCCAAGGTTGATTCCGGGTATCACCTAAGGTATCAATTTTGGGAATTGCCTAGGGTCGATTTCGATAATCGTCGAGGGTCGATTATGGGAATCACCCAAGGTCAATTTCGGGTATCTCCTAGGGTGTTATTCCGGGAATCGCCCAGGATGAATTCCGGGAATCGCCCAAGTTCGATTCCGGGTATCACCCAGGTTTGATTCCGGGTATCTCCCAAGGTCGATTCCGAGTAACGCCCAGGGTCAATTCTGGGAATCGCTGAGGGTATCACCCATGGTCAATTCTAGGTATCACCTAGTGTATCAATTTCGAGAATCGCCTAGTGTTGATTCCAAAAATCACCTAGGGTATCGCTGAGGGTTGATTCCTGGAATCTCCCTTGGGAACCCAGGGCCAGTCAAGTCTGAGAATTGCCCAGGGTCGATTCGGGGAATCGCCAAGGGTTGATTCTTGAAACCACCCAAGGTATCGACCAAGGTGGATTTTGGGCCTAGGGCCAAGATCGATTATGAGAATCACCTAGGGTCAATTCTGGGAATTGGCCCTAGGCACCTAAGGTATCGACAAGGTCAATTTTGGAAATGCCCAGGGTGTTGCATAGGGTTGATTCTGGCTATCACCTGGTGTATCAATTCTAGGTATCGCCCAGGGTTGATTCAAGGAATCGCCTAGGGTCGATTCGGGGTATCGCCCAGAGTCGATTCTGGGAATCTCCCAGGGTCGATATTGGATATCACCTAGGGTTGATTCGGGGAATCAGTCAGGGTCTATTTCGAGAATCATGCAACTTCTGCTCTAGGTATCGCCCGGGGTAGATTCTGAGAATCTCCCTTGGGCACGAGGGTATCGCTGAGGGTTGATTATGGGAATCGCCCAAGGTATCACCCAGGGTCGATTTTGGGTATTGTCCTGCGTATCGATTTCGGGAATCACCTAGGGTCGATTCTGGGAATCGCCCATGGTCAATTTTGGGAATCGCTTAGGGTTGATTCTAGGTATCGATACCCTAGGCGATATCGAGAATCGCCCTTGGGCGTCGAGGGCTAGGGTGAATTCCTGTAATTCCCAGGGTTGATTCCGGGAATTGCCTAAGGATGATTCTAGGAATTGACCTCGAGCGATACCCGGAATTAACCATGGGTGATACCCCATAATCAACCATGTGTCATGGCGATTCCTGGAATTAACCCTGGGCGATTCCCAAAATTGTCCCTATGTGATTCCCAGAATTGACCCTAGGTGATTCCTAGAATTTACCTTGGGCAATTCCTGGAGTCAACCTTGGGCGATTCTCGGAATTGACCCTAGGTGATTCCTAGAATCTATACCCTGGGTGATACCTAGAATCAAGCTTAGGCGATACATTAGGTGATTCCCATAATCAACTCTGTGTGATATTCCTACTTAGCATTTTTCTAAGTGAAATATCAATTTTGATGATTTTTTCTATATTGGTCGATTGCACTTAGGAAGTGTGGGTTTAGAGATCCCACACACGATTTTTGGCTTCGAGCACACCCAAACATTAGAGCTGGAGAAAATATTGCAGCCTTAGTGGAGCATGGGGGCCACCTCATATGAATGTTGGCCCACATGAGGAATACAATCTCATTAGAGCGGATTTGGTGAGGGGAATTTGAGTTGGGCCCACAAGGATGTTTTGTAGGCTTCTTGACAAAAAGAGGAAGAGAAACTCAATTGCTCATTCATTCATCATTTTACAAAATTTTCTTTTGACAAGAGCACGCTTGAGTTGAAGCCAAATCTGCAAGTTTTGTTTAGCACACAAGTGCCTCCGAGTGGAGATCTCAAGACTTTCTTTTGTGGACTTTGAGTGCCAGCCCAAGGAGGGATTTCCATACTTACAAGTTTGTACTAGCAACAGGGAGTCTGAATTCATGGAGGAGGTTCAACTATAGCAACGCAAGGATTGCGCAGTTCATGGTGGAGGCACACCGGGAGGTTGAGGAGTGAGGTGTAGTTGAGGCTGAAACTTGGGGAGAAGGCACAGGGAGTATTTTGGTGAGGTTTGTAACTATTTTGGAGGCCATTTGCAGCAGGATTTACAGGTGGGTCGAATCACCGAACAGTTGAGCAATTGAGGGAAAATAGGGCCAAATTTCTGAGGTCAACCATTGGCTAAATACTTCATGAGTTATTATGGTTATTTGGTGGAGATGTCGTGATTAATTTCCTAGAATTTTCTGAGCACTAGAGAGGGACATAACAACAATTATATTCAACCAACATCGTATTTCTAGGCATCTTCAGTGTAGATCTAGAGCAGCATAACAACAGATTCGAGAGGGGTGACTTATCTATCATTTGGGGCTTTTCTAGCTTGCCTTGAGCAAGCTCAGGTGCATTCCTTCCAACACCATATTGTAAACCCTTTATTTATTAATAAAAGAGCCCAACAGCGTAGTTTTTGGTGCAGTTCATGGTCTGATTGTTTGTTCACTGTTTTATGGCTTTTTGTCTATGTTTGCTTTGTATATTTACTTTAAATTTTCCCTGGGAATATTACAGTGGTATTAGAGCTCATAGACTTGGCACAACTTATGGGAGCAACATAGTCTATGACACCGAAGGATAGGGAAAACGTGACATACCAAAGGAAAAGGTATAGGAGCAAAGAGAGGAAGTTGTATATTTCACCTGACTATGTGACAACCGAACTAGAGGTTATAGAAAAAACATGGGGGACAATGAGGGAGACAAAAGGAGTGAGGAAAATGAATTTTCCCATCTTTTGTTGAAGGTTGTGCATGACTTGTCCAGGAATATTGAAGGAATGGGATAGTGGAATGGAAATGATAACAAAGGTAAGGGAATCCAAGGGGATTTCCAATTTGGGGAAGGATCTAGAACTTCGTAGCACCACACATCCCTTAAGCCCAACATGCCACTTATTCCAAACACAACCCCCTAGGTCTACCATTCCCACGTTCCTAACATCTGGAGCTGGTGGGTAACCGAAGTAGGACGATATCCCTTATGGGGACTATTTCTTGGAGTATCAGTCTTATGGACCTGATTTTGGGAAGTCCATCACTTTCAAGGATTTCTGCCAGTTGAAGGGCCACAATAGGCCCAAGGGACATAGTGGAGGAGGCTACATGCAGGGGGCAAAGTTGCAACGCACTATGGAGAGGCTGCTTCTCCCAACTTACGATGGCTCTTCCAAGAGCTCAGCCAAAGTGTGGGTCGAAAAGTTGGATGTTTATTTCGAGTTGAATCAAATGACGGAGGGAGAGGCAATCAAGTTTTCCACATTGCATCTGGAGGGGGAAGCTCATGACTGGTGGTTCCATGGGATGACCACATTGGGGCATGCAGGAGTTGCCACTTATGATGATTTCACAGGGTGTTGGAGTTGTTTGAGAGGAAAGATCTCGAGGAGTACTTTTAGGAGCTTACAAGGCTCAAGCAAATCGGGAGTGCTAAAGCATACATTTCAGAGTTTATGAGGTTGTTTGTGATGGTGTCATATTTGTCGGAAACTAGGGGCATGGACAACTAGACGAGGAGACTCGAGAGACCTTTGGACAAGGAAATTGTGTTTCACCTGTCAAGAGTCGTGGGCATCAGGTCACAGATGTGCAATGGGAAAGGCCCATTACATTGAGGTTTTCTTTGAAGAGATGTAGAGGATGAGACATATTTTGAGGTGGCTGGAGATGAAAGTGCAACACCTTAGGAGGGAGGACCACCGCCACTGCCACCAGCAGCAGGGAGAGTTTCCTTTGCACCTTCTAGAGGGGTCCTTGCATCACTGTGCGGGGTACCCAATTTTTTTACCCTGAGGATCAGAGACATGGTTCAGGGGCAACATGTATCAGTTCTGGTGGACAGTGTGGCTACCCACAACTTTGTTGATGCCTAGTTGGTTCAGAGAAGAGGCATCACAACTTAGGAGTTTGAGGGATTCTCAATTCTTGTGCCTAGGGATAGGACCATGCAGTGCACATAGTATGTTCTACCCTTGACAATGACCATGGGGAACTACTCCATGACATATCACTTCTTTGTGGTGGACGTGAAAGACACCAATGCGGTGTTGGGAGTCTAGTGGCTCTACTCACTTGGCAGAGTCATGACCGATTAGAGGAAGCTGGAGATGGAGTTTGTAGGTCCAAATGAAAAGCCAATGTTTCTAGGGGGAATGCAAGCATACCCACCACAAACTGTTTCGGCCCACAGGATGGAGGCTGATTTGAGACACAGGGACATTGAGTGGGTTGTAGTGAGGATCTCATAGGTTGGGGGAATGCCTAATCCACCACATCCAAAGATACAAGGTATTTACCCAACCACCTGATCAACCACCTAATCAGGGGTTTGAGCATACTATTGAGCTGGATTCGGGAGTACAAGCCATGATCACCACTCCTTACCGACATCGCAAGGCATATCAGGATGAGACAGAGAGGGTTATCCATGAGTTGTTGGCACTTGGACACATTAGGCCCAGTTCCATCCCTTTTGCTTCATCGGTTGTCCTGTTGAAGAAGAAGGATGGGTCCTTGTGCATGTGCATAGATTACCGAGCCCTCAACAAAAAGACATTAAATAACCGCTGCCCCATCCCACATGTAGATGAGCTGATGGATGAGTTGAGGGGGGCTAAGTTATTTCCAAAGATTGATTTGCAGTCGGGGTAACATCATATCTCGGTGAGGGACCAAGATGTCCCAAAGATAACATTATGGTGCCATTATGGCCACTTTGAATTCTTGGTTATGCCCTTCGGGCTGACCTATGCACCAACTACCTTCCAATCATGCATGGACCATGTTTTCCGTGGGCAGTTGAGGAAGTTCGTGTTAGTGTTCTTCGATGACATATTGATATATATCCAGACTTGGGAGGAGCACTTGAAACACATTGAGATAGTGTTGCAAATTCTGGAGGAGTAACAATTTTATGCTAAATTGTCCAAATGTGAGTTTGGGTTGACTGAGATGCTCTACCTAGGGCATATCATTGGGGTGGATGGTGTGAGAGTCTATGAGGAGAAGATTCGAGCTATCCGGGATTGGCCTGAACTCCAGAATGTGACAAGGATGAGGGGATTTGTGGGCATCTACACTTATTACACGAAGTTTTTAAAGGGATTCTCCTAGCTAGCAACACCCCTTAATGACTTGACAAATAAAGGGGCATTTGAGTGGACCACTACATCGCAGGAGGCTTTTGAGCGCCTCAAACACGTCATGAGTAGTTGTCCAGTATTGGCACTCCCCGGCTTCACCCAACCTTTTGCGCTGGAGTGGGTGTGGGGGTCGTATTGATGTAGGGAGGGCACCCCATAGATTTCAAGGGTGAGAATCTACTGCCCCATGAGCTATTGTACTCCATTTATGACAAGGAGAAGTTTACCATCATGCATGCACTAGCTAAGTTCAAATAGTATTTAGTGGAGAATAGATCTAAAGCCAAGACAAGCCACAACAACTCAAGGTTCTTCTTGGAGCATAAACAATTGAAGGAAAGGCAACAAAAGTGGGTGAGAAAGCTCCAAGCATATGACTTTTACATTGAGTATGTCAAAGGGAAACATAACGTGGTGGTTGATGCATTGTTTAGGAGGCCAACCACTCTCTCCTTGATGAGTGTTTCCCTGGATTGGAGGGCACAATTACTAGTGGAGTACTCCAAGGATCAGTTCATGTGTGAGGTCCTTGATGGGATGGTGGTAGATGACCTGTATAGGGTAATGAACGAGGTGATCTACTTCTGAGACTAGATTTATTTGGTACCCAACTCCAAGTTGAGGGAGAAGATCCTACAAGCCGCCCATGACTCACCAGTAGCAAGGCACCAAGGGTTCACAAAGACATACAAGGCCACTAAAGAGTATTTTTCATGGAGCGGCCTCAAGGATGATGTTCTGAGGCATATCAGGGAGTGTGACACATACCAATGAAATAAGGGTGAGCAGTCAAACCCTGTATCAGGCCTATTGTAGATGCTTCCCATCCCTAAGGGGAAATGGGAGAGCATATCGATGGACTTCATTATCGAGCTGCCCACAATATAATGTAAGGACTGCATTTCCGTGGTGGTGGATCGCCTTATGAAATTTTACCATGTCTTCACCATTTCAAACCAGTACTCAGCCTCACAGGTGGACGAATTGTTCTATCATTTGAGAGGGGTGACTTATCTATCATTTGGGGCTTTTCTAGCTTGCCTTGAGAAAGCTCAGGTGCATTCCTTCCAACACCATATTGTACACCCTTTATTTATTAATAAAAGAGCCCAATAGCATAGTTTTTGGTGCAATTCATGGTCTGATTGTGTGTTCACTGTTTTATGGCTTTTTGTTTATGTTTGCTTTGTATATTTACTATAAATTTTCCCTGGGAATATTACAGTGGTATTAGAGCTCATAGACTTGGCACAACCTATGGGAGCAGCATAGTCTATGACACCAAAGGATAGGGAAAATGTGACATACAAAAGAAAAGGTATAGGAGCAGAGAGAGGAAGTTGTAGATTACACCTGACCATGTGACAACTGAACTAGAGGTTATAGAAAAAAACATGGGGGACAATGAGGGAGACACAAGGAGTGAGGAAAATTAATTTCCCCATCTTTTGTTGAAGGCAATGCATGACTTGTCTAGGAATATTGAAGGAATGGGACAGTGGAATGGAAATGGTAACAAGGGTAAGGGAATCGAAGGGGATTTCCAATTTGGGGAAGGATCTGTAACTTTGTAGCATCACACATCCCTTAATCCCAAAATGCCACTTATTCCAAACATAGCCCCTAGGTCTACCATTCCCACGTTCCTAACATCTGGAGCTGGTGGGCAATCGGAGCAGGAGGATATGCCTTATGGGGACTATTTCTTGGAGTATCAGTCTTATGGACCTAATTTTGGGAAGGCCATCGCTTTCAAGGATTTCTACCAGTTGAAGGGCAACAAGAGGCCCAAGGGACATAGTGGAGGAGGCTACATGGAGGGGGCAAACTTGCAACACACTGTGGGGAGGCTGCTTCTCCCAACTTTCGATGGCTCTTCCAAGAGCTCAACCAAAGTGTGGGTCGAAAAGTTGGATGTCTATTTCCAGCTGAATCAAATGACGGAGGGAGAGGTAATCAAGTTTTCCACATTGCATCTGGAGGGGGAAGCTCATGACTGGTGGTTCCATGGGATGACCATGTTGGGGCATGCAGGAGTTCCCACTTATGATGATTTCACAAGGAGGGTGTTGGAGTTGTTTAAGAGGAAAGATCTCGAGGAGTACTTTGAGGAGCTGACAAGGCTCAACCAAATCGGGAGTGCTGAAGCATACATTTCAGAGTTTCTGAGGTTTTTTGTGATGGTTTCAGATTCGTCGGAAACTAGGAGGATCTAGATGTTTGTAGAGGGGCTTGCAGAGCCATTACATGGGTTAGTGAGGTCTAATAGGCCCACTACATTACAGGACGCAGTAGGGAGAGCCCGAGACTTACAAGATGACGTACCTAAGGCTCGAGCACCACTACCCCCCAGACAGGGTTTCCAACAGAGGGGAAGAGACACCAGGGATCCACCATCGAGGGCCAATTAGGGGTGTGGACAACTAGACGAGGAGACTCGAGAGACCTCTGGAGGAGGAAATTATGTTTCACCTGTCAAGATTCGTGGGCATCAGGTCACAGATGTGCAGCGGGAAAGGCCCATGACATTGAGGTTGTCTTTGAAGAGATGTAGAGGATGAGACATATTTTGAGGTGGCTAGAGATGAAAGTGCAACACCTTAAGAGGGAGGACCACCGCCACGGCCACCACTAGCAGGGAGAGTTTCCTTTGCACCTTCTAGAGGGGTCCTTGTATCATTGTGCGGGGTACCCAAGTTTTTGATCCTGAGGATCAAAGACATGGTTCTGGGGCAACATGTATCAGTTATGGTGGACAGTGTGGCTACCCACAATTTCGTTGATGCCTAGTTGGTTCAGAGGAGAGGCATCACAAGTTAGGAGTTTGAGGGATTCTCAATTCTTGTGCCTAGGGATAGGACCATGCAGTGACATAGTACATTCTACCCTTGACAATGACCATGGGGAACTACTCCATGACATATCACTTCTTTGTGGTGGACATGTCAGACACCAATGTGGTGTTGGGAGTCCAGTGGCTCTACTCACTTGGCAGAGTCACGACTGATTGGAGAAAGTTGGAGATGGAGTTTGTAGGTCCTGATGGCAAGCCAATGTTGCTATGGGGAATGCAAGCATACCCACCACAAACTGTTTCGGCCCACAGGATGGAGGCTGATTTGAGACACAGGGACATTGAGTGGGTTGTAGTGAGAATCTCATAGGCTGGGGGAATGCCCAATCCACCACATCCAAAGATACAAGGTATTTTGGATCGGTACCCAACCACCTAATTGGCGGTTTGAGCATACTATTGAGCTGGAGTCAGGAGTACAAGCCATGATCACCACTCCTTACTGACATCCCAAGGCATATCGGGATGAGATAGAGAGGGCTATCCACGAGTTGTTGGCACTTGGGCACATTAGGCCCAGTTCCATCCCTTTTGCTTCATCAGTTGTCCTGGTGAAGAAGAAGGATGGGTCCTTGTGCATGTGCATAGATTACCAAGCCCTCAACAAAAAGACATTAAATAACCGCTACCGCATCCCACATATAGATGAGTTGATGGGATCAGCTGATGGATGAGTTGAGTGGGGCCAAGTTATTTCCAAAGATTGATTTGTGGACGGGGTACCATCATGTCTTGGTGAGGGACCAGGATGTCCCAAAGATAACATTCTGGTGCCATTATGGGCACTTCGAGTTCTTGGTTATTCCCTTTGGGCTAACCTATGCACCAACTACCTTCCAATCATGCATGGACCATTTTTTTCATGGGAAGTTGAGGAAGGTCGTGTTAGTGTTCTTCGATGACATACTGATATATAGCCGGACTTGGGAGAAGCACTTGAAACACATTGAGATAGTGTTGCAAATTCTGGAGGAGCAACAATTTTATGCTAAATTGTCCAAATGTGAGTTTGGGTTGACCAAGATGCTCTACCTAGGGCATATCATTGGGGTGGATGATGTGAGAGTCTATGAGGAGAAGATTTGAGCTATCCGGGATTGACCTGAACCCCAGAATGTGACAGAGATGAGGGGATTTGTGGGCATCCGCACTTATTACAAGAATTTTTTGAAGGGCTTCTCCTAGCTAGTAGCACCCCTCAATGACTTGACATATAAAGAGGCATTTGAGTGGACCACTACATTGCAGGAGGCTTTTGAGCGCCTCAAACATGTCATGAGTAGTTGTCCGGTATTGGCACTCCCCGGCTTCACCCAACCCTTTGCGCTGGAGTGTGATGTATCTGGAGTGGGTGTGGGGGTCATATTAATGCAGGGAGGGCACCCCATAGATTTCAAGAGTGAGAATCTACTGCCCCATGAGCTATTGTACTCCATATATGACAAGGAGATGTTGGCCATCATGCATGCACTAGCTAAGTTCAAATAGTATTTAGTGGGGAATAGATCTAAAGCCAAGACAGGCCACAAAAACCCGAGGTTCTTCTTGGAGCAGAAACAGTTGAAGGAAAGGTGGCAAAAGTGGGTGAGAAAGCTCCAAGCATATGACTTTAACATTGAGTATGTCAAAGGGAAACATAATGTGGTGGTTGATGCATTGTCTAGCAGGCCAACCACTCTCTCTTTGATGAGTGTTTCCCCGGATTGGAGGGCACAACTACTAGTGGAGTACTCCAAGGATCGGTTCGTGTGTGAGATCCTTGATGGGATGGTGGTAGATGACCTGTATAGGGTAATGAACGAGGTGATCTACTTCTGAGACTAGATTTATTTGGTACCCAACTCCAAGCTGAGGGAGAAGATCCTACAAGTCGCCCATGACTCACCAGTACAAGGCACCAAGGGTTCACAAAGACATACAAGGCCACTAGAGAGTATTTTTCATGGAGCGGCCTCAAGGATGATGTTCTGAGGCATATCAGGGAGTGTGACGCATACCAATGAAACAAGGGTGAGCAGTCACACCTTACAGGCCTATTGTAACTGCTTCATATCCCTAAGGGGAAATGGGAGAGCATATCGATGGATGTCATTACCGAGCTACCCACAATACAGTGTAAGGACTGCATTTCCATGGTGGTGGATTGCCTTATGAAATTTTACCATGTCTTCACCATTTTAGCCCAGTACTTAGCCTCACAAGTGGACAAATTATTCTTCAGGGAGGTGTTTCGAGTACGTGGTCTCCCAAAGACCATCGTTAGTGACCGAGACAGCCGGTTCATGTGTGGATTCTGGTAGGAGTTATTTCGGTTGGTGGACCCTGAGCTCACTCCAAGTACTAGCTATCACCCTTAGACGGACATGCAAACGAAGATAGTTAACAAGTGGCTAGAGGGCTACTTGTGCAACTATGTGAGAAGTAAAGATCGAGCATGGAAACTATTGCTGCACTTGGGTGAATACTACTACAACACTACATACCACATGTCCATAGATATCTCCATTTCAAGATTTTATGGTTACGATGCCTTTTCTTTTGTTGAAGTTATGTTTGGAGACAACAGAGCCCCAACGACCAAGGATTGGATACAAGAGAGCCAAGACATTTTGCAGGCTCTTAAAGACAACATGTGAGTGGCCCAAAACCAATAGAAGCTTTATGCAAACAGGGGCACAGTTGAGAGGCAATTCAAAGTAGGGGTCTTAGTTTTCTTAAGGCTTCAACAGATGAGATGGAGCTACCCCTGAGGAGTCAAGTGCACAACATATTTCATGTGTCTTGCCTGAAAAAGGCATTGGGGCAGCAGGTTATATCAGCTACATAACTACCCCTTATGGACAATGAGGGGCATTTAGTGCCGGAACTAGAGGCCATTTTGGATACCCGGGAGAGGCACTTGAGAAACCGGGCAATCAAGGAGTTTTTTATCAGATGGAGGAATCTGCCAAATGAGGGTGCCACCTGGGAGGGGGAGGAAATACATCAACATCCTTCATTGCAGTTGCTTGAGGACAAGCAATGTTTTCGCAAGGAGGACTGTGATATTCCTACTTAGCATTTTGCTAACTGCAATATCATTTTTTATCATTCTTGCTATATTGCTCAAATGCACTTAGGAAATGTGGATTTAGAGGTCCCACACATGATTTTTGGCTTAGAGCACACCCAAACATTAGATCTGGAGGAAATATTGTGGCCTTAGTGGAGTGTGGGGACCACCTGATGGGAATTTCGGCCCACATGAGGAATATGCTCTCATTGGAGTGGATTTGGTGTGGGGAATTCAAGCTAGGCCCACAAGGATGTTTTGGAGGCTTCTTGACAAAAAATGAAAGAGATACTCAATTGATCATTCATTCATCATTTTGCAAAATTGTCTTTTATCAAGAGCATGCTTGAGTTGAAGCCAAGTATGCAAGTGTTGTTTAGCACACAAGTGTCTCTAAGGATCTCAACCCTTGCTTTAGTGGACTTCGAGTGCCAGCCCAACGAGGGAGTTCTACCCTTATCAGTTTGTGCCAGCAACAAGGAGTCTGAATTTAGATAGGAGGTTCAACTATAACAATGCAAGAATTGTGCAATTCATTGTGGAGGCACTTCAAGAGGTTGAGGAGTGAGGTGTGGTTGAGGCTAAAACTTGGGGAGAAGGCCGGGGGAGTATTTTAGCGAGGTTTGTAGCTATTTTGGAGGCCATTTGTAGATCGATTTACAGGTGGGTCGAATCACCCAACAGTTGAGCCATTGAGGGAAAATAGGGTCGAATTTCCAAGGTCAACCATTGGCCAAATCCTTCGTTGGTTATTATGGGTATTTGGTGGAGAGTCCGACATTAATTTCTTATAATTTTCTGAGCACTGGAGAGGGGCATAGCAATCGTTCTATTCAGCCAGCAACGTATTTCTGGGCATCTTCGGTGCAGAGCTAGAGTAGCACAATAGTATATTAGAGAGGGGTGACTTATCTATCATTTGGGTCTTTGTTAGCTTGCCTTGAGCAAGCTCGGGTGCATTCCTTCCAGTACCATATTGTACACCCTTTATTTATTAATAAAAGAGCCCAACAACGCAGTTTTTGGTGTAGTTCATGGTTTGATTGTGTGATCATTGTTTTATGGCTTTTTGTCTATGTTTGCTTTGTATATTTACTGTAAATTTTCCCTAGGAATATTACACCCTGGGTACCCAAGAATGATTCTCGGAATCGACCCTGGGCGATTCTCGGAATCGACCCTGGGCGATTCTCAGAATCGACCCTGGGCGATTCTCAGAATCGACCCTGGGCTATTCTTGGAATCGACCTTGGGCAATTCTTGGAATTGACCCTAGGCGATTCCCAGACTCAACCCTGGGATATTCCCATAATCGACCCTGAGCGATTCCTAGAATCAGCCCTTGGCCTTGAGTGCTTAGGGGAGATTCCCAGTATCGTCCCAGGGCTCCAAGAGCCACTAGGCCACGAGCTTGGGCAGGGACGCCTCACTTGCCCTTGCATCCCAGGGGCCCTAAGCGCCCACGGACCTGGGTCGCAGACCTTAGCTAAGGTGCCTTACCTTCCCCCACCCAGGGTCCTTAGGCGCGTAGGGAAATTCCCAGAATTGGCTCAAGGTGCATAGGGCCCCTGGGATCCAATCTTGTCTGTGTGCGAGCAGCCATGGTCAATTCCCAGAATCGGCCCTGAGCGCCCAAGGCCCCAAGGTCATGGGCCTGGGCGAGGGTGCCTTGCTCGCCCATGTCCCTGACCAGGCCCACGACCCAGAGCACCCATGGTCGATTCCGGGAATCGGCCTTGGACAGCCCAAGCCCTTGGGCTCTTGGCCTAGGCTGGGGCACCTCGCCTGCCCTTACCCAAGCCTACAACCTAAGGGCCCTAGACGCCCAGGGCCCCTGGGCTGCAGGGCTGGGTAGGGACGCCTTGCCCGCCCTTGCCCAGGATCGCAGCCCAGGGGGCCTGAGTGCACACGATTGATTCCAGGACTTGGGCTGCGGGCTTGGGCAGGGATGCATTGCCCGCCCTTGCCCAGGATCATAGCCCAGGGGGCCAGGGCGCACAGGATTGATTCCAGGAATTTTCCCTGGGTTCCCAAGGCCCCTGGGTAGGGCCGCCTTGTCCATCCCCGCCCAGAGCGGCGGCCCAGGGGCTCTGGGCACCAAGGGTCGATTCCTGGAATCGACCCTGAGCGCCCAAGGCCCCTAGGTTGCAGGCCTGGGTGGGGGTGCCTCGCTTGACTGCGCCCCTACCTAGGCCTGCGACCCAAGGGCTCTGTGCACCCAGGGCCCCTATGCCACGAGCCTGGGTGGGGGTGCCTCGCCCACCCCTGCACAGGCCCACAGCCCAGGGGTCCTGGTCACCCAAGGTCAATTGGATGAGATAAGTTTTCATAGGTTAAGATTTGAAAGAGCTATACTTTTAGCCTTTAAAATAAATATTACTCTTGGAATAATGACTCTCTCATCAAGTGTTCATTTTTTAAGTTTTTTTTAGTCATATAGTTTCTTCATAATGTTATGGTTGAAATATGTTGAAAACTTAAGGTTTTTTAATTCCATGGTTGAAATATGTTGAAAACTTAAGGTTTTTTAATTCCATGGTTGAAAATTTATCAAAATTTTAAGGTTTTTATGAGTCGTGATAGTTTATCTTTAATGTTAGGGTTGAAAACAATTAGAATTTTAGGGTTTTTTTAGAGTAGTGATATTTTATCTTTAACGACATTGATGAAAATTGTTGGAATTTTAAGGTTTTTTCACGTCTGATTATTTTATTTTTAACACCATTGTTATAAAATGTTGAAATTGTACCTGGAAAAAAAATATGTTATTCTAACATCAACACTTATCATTTTTAGTGTGTTTTTTTCATTTTTTTTGCACAAAAAAAACTGGTTTTTACTATCATTTTTAAAAAAATGTTGAAAATTTACCCTTAAAAAACATCGTTCTAGAATACACACTTTTCATTTTTAAGCTATTTTTATGTTTTTTGAGATTTTTTTTTGCTAAATTTCTCATTTTGAATTTACAATTCTGGTTTGAAAATTTACATTATTTATATTAATTAATAATTATAATCTTTACCTACATTAATGAAATCATATTTCACATGATATTTGTGCAGAAGTGCGGAAGCTTCACACAATTAGCTTCCTCCTCCACAATGAGTTTGCATGGAAAGAAACTCAGAAGTAAATTACACCCGTATTCCCATGGGTGAAGGTGAGGTTTTGATGTGTCATTGTTTTATGTGCTACTTCGCGGTTTGTTAATATCCCGACACAACCGCCAACATGATTCCTTCACATGATACATGTGGTTAATTTTTTTAACTTCATCATTATATTGTCAACCCAGATGATATGTTAATTTGCCCGCCATTACATGGTTCAACAATATCAATTATGGTTGTAATTATAATAACCCATGTTGTTATAATATGACCGTACCATATGCCATATATGGTTGTAATGTTTATATTTTTATTTTTATATAGGACTATTTATGCCAATTTAATATGGCTTTAACTTATAATAGTTGCTTTAACCTCCGATGTTATAATAGTTTGTCCACCCAATAATGTTTGGTTGTTGATTCTTTTGTTTTCATTTTCTTGTACACTCATGGGCTTAGTTTTGAGGTTGTGACAATTATCTTATGATACCATATTTCTAGTTATTTGTTATTTATTTTAATGTGAATGTTAATATTTAATAATATTGTAGTGTGATAATTATCTTGATATCATATTTTTAGTTATTTATTATTTATTATAGTGTGAATTTTAACATTTAATAATATTTTAAAAATAGAATGGGGCAAATTATTAAGGAAAATAATATTAAAAATATAAAGAGTACAATACCATATTTTTAATTATTTATTATTTATTATAATGTGAATGTTAATATTTAATTATATTTTAAAAATAGAATGGGTGTAACAACACTTACTTGATTTTCCATGTAAATAAAATAAGACATGTTATAGGTCATTTTATCACATCCAATCAAATGGCTTTGGAACTGGATCAATCAACATCCATTGACACTTTGCATTCATCCTTTGCATAGCCAAGAGCATCCTCTCTCCAAAATTTCCAAGAATTTTGGGTTAAACAACTCAAAACCCTAATTTTTGTCCCCATCGCACTTAGCCTTCATGCAAACAGAGCTATTGCAAGTTGTACACATATAAATTGCATTGACCAACACATGTTGTTTTTATCGCAAGTGCGATGGCCTCTAGAATTCGGTAAAAATAAAAAATAATTTCAAATCTTCTCTTTCTAGAAGCTTTCTGAGTGGTTTTAATTATTATTGTTGGATTAGATCCCGAACTCCTACTCTTGAGATCTTATCTCTTATCCCTAGAACTTATCCTCCCTATAATGTGGATCTAAGTCCTAGAATGGTAATCCCAAACCACCTCTTTTACCCTATAAATTCACTATCTCCCATAGAGTCTTGGTTGGCTTTTGAAGACTCTTAGTTATGCCCTCATGCTATTGCTTTGTGCATAGGGATCCATTATCCATCCATGAACTTGAGTTGTGATTGAAGACTTTCTTTATGGAAAAGGAAGGACAACATAGTTGGGAGACATCTATAAGGTCAAGATCTGCGAGGGTTGTATCTTCTCCTACATTCCTTAATACAAAAAGTGCTTTGTTTTCCTATACTTATGTCTCATTTAATGCATATGTAGAACAACACCAAGGTCATGGGACATGTATTCCAAGTTGGGAGGTAAACATTACAATGGGCATCACTTGTGGTCTATTAATGGCTATGGAAATTGGCAAGGCGCTAACAAAGGCAAAGAGGAAATAATTGACATTTAATTATAAGAAATAAGGAAAATAGGAGAAAAGGTAGATCAAGAGACACAAATATGCATGTAAGGGAAATTAGAGGAAAATTAGGAAAAAGAAAGGCAAAAGGAAAAAGGAAAGAGACTAGAGATCAATGATAAAAAGACACTTGAGAATCAGTTGACAACTTTTGCCTCAAATTTGGATCAGTCTCATCAAAGAAGAGAGGACAAGCGAATGAGCAAGCAAGCAAAGGAAAGCAAGGAAGCGCAAGAGGAAATTTAGACAACGACAAGTAAGGATAGACAATAGTTGTGGTTTGCAGGTAACCATGTGCATGTGTGATTTAGCATGCCTGGACTTGAATACATGGTGCAACAACCTTGGTGAAAATTCCATGTAATAAAGTTAAAAACAATAACCACGGTCGATGGGACACTTATTCCAAGCTTAATGTTGGCCAAGACATCCTAGGGGGTGTTCATTTGGTTGTTTATGACAACGGAAATTGGCAAAGGCAATAGCTAAGGAATTAAAAGGAAAAAAGGCATATTGACACATTTATTTATGAAAATAATGGAAATAAGGAGAAAAAGGAGGTGAAAGGTCACACTTTACATATGAGGATGAAAATGAAGGAAAATAATGGAAATGAAGAAAATAGAGGCCTCATCCATAAAAAGGCTTCTAAGGATCAGTTGGTAACCTTTTTTCAGTTCAGTATTGGAGCTCTCTCTCTCATACTCTTGGACACTTAGATTTTTCTTGGAGCACTCTTGTAGGGTGTGGAACTTGGATTCTTGGAGCAAGAAGGAAAAGGAGAAGCAGGAAAGCGCAAGGAGGCATCGAGATCAACAACTACATCATATTTGCTTGTAGGTACTGAGTTGCATGTATGTTTCCTTCACTAGTTTTGGCATACATGGCACATGCATGTGGTTTCTTGGTTGTGATTTGTCATTGGCATGGAGGATTGCCTAGCCTTCCCATTTCCTAGATAGCCATGGTGATTGTGGGTTTATTTTCAGTGTTTGTTTTGGTTGGTTCTCATGTTTCCTTAGCTTAGGTTGATTTATTAGTTCCTGTAAGCCCTAGTTGGACAAACGCTTTGGAAGCCCTGTAACAACTTGGGTTGAGTTACTAGTCCTGGAAGCCTTTGTTGGAAAAATTCTCTGGAAGCCCTTGGTGGGTTGAATTACTAGCCCTAGAAGCCTTGGTTGGACAAACACTCTGGAAGCTTATTGATAAATGTGGGTTGAGTTACTAGTCTTGGAAGCTTTGGTTGGAACAAACGCTCTCGAAGCATTAGAAGGCTTGGATGGAGACATATCTAATGATTATTTTGTGATGTCCGACTGTGAGGTGGAATCATTGTTTGATGAGTTGAGGTGGATGGCCTCTGGAAGCCCTGGATGAGTTTTGATTGATGTGTTCTATGAGATCCCACATTCATGCTTGGAATATGGCACGGGGGTGAATGGTTGAAGAGAGGTTTGGCTCAGCCATTCTATGGTTGGGTGGAACGTGGAAGTCCCATCCTGAGTTTGGATTTTGCATCATTAATGAATGATTATTTCTCCTTTTATTTCTATGAGCATTTTGATGGACTATATGTGGTCTATACGACTGTACTTTCATGAGTATTTCTGTTGCTATTATGTTGGTTATGTATGTGTTTTATGACAGCAACCATTTGTGGCTCTCATCATGTTTTTACTTATAATTGAATGATCAATGTATATGTTACCTAATGGATGGAATGATAGTTGATGCATTGAGGCATCAACGATTCTTAGCGACTCTCAGCTAAGTATGAGACCCCTTTACTCAGAACTATGAATTACACCTGTAGATTACACATTTGCGATATGTTTGACGAAATGCCCGTCATGGCTAGTAGGGGTCTAGTCAAGGTCTTGAACAAGTATTTTCTTTAGTACTGTCATTTCCATGTTATCTTACTGATTTTAAGAGATGGATCAATTCTGGGTAGTGACATGGGCTCTGAGCCTAAAAAAGTATCTTAAATCCTAGGGTCATTGGCACAACACTGACAATTCTGGTCAGCAGTTGTTGGCAAGCAAGCTTGTAAGAGAGACTTTAGGTTGCTAGTCACTCCCTTTCCCAAATCATGAGAGTGACTATGGCCCAAGAGACTTAAAATAGTAGTGGGACCCAAGGACAGGTTGTCTGAGTGGTTGACTTGTCCTCTGGGGGTTTTGTTGATGATGTTGGATGTCTGTATGGTGTATGGTGTGTTTCCATTGGTTCCACTTCCTTAATGTGACTTAGGAGGTAAAATCACATCATAGTAGCCTCTCATCACACGTTTACCCTGACTGGCCAGTTGCTTGGGTAGATGTAGGAGGAGGGTGTTACAAAGTGGTATCAGAGCATGGTTCACCCCTCAAACTAGATGGGCTATGTGTTGGTCATGCATGTGTGTCTCTCACACTTGCATTCCATATGTTGTTACAATTTCATGATGTTGATCGTTGTTATGGTGATGTCATCATGTGGAACTTAGTGTGCTTTTGTGGGATGCATTATTGTGAGTACATGCCTAGTTATGTGTTGTTATATATTGCTTACATGTATCATTTGGTTGCTTGGTTACATTCTTGTAGGTTGGTCATAGGTATCATTCTTGTGTATTGGGTTACATGATGCTACATACGAGTGTTGTTCATTTATGCTTTATTATATGCCTTATGTGTGGGAATGGCCCGTACTCGTGCTTGAGTGTTATCCTCATGTAGGTTGGTGTATTGTCTACATTGTGGTTGTGGATGGTCCACATATAATGGTATGATTTATGTCGTCATGCTTAGGGTCATGGTATGTATGGTTAAGTAATTCTTATGCAATTTCATGTTTGCATGTGGTCAAGCGTACTGTGATGTAGTGGATGTTGTCATGCATGAGGTTGTAGTGTGTGTTGTGTTAAGGTCATGTATTGATGACTGGACCCTAACTAGAATGACAACTGCATGGTTATATGCTTATGTATTATTCTTATATATTGTCATGATTATGTTATACATGTATCATGCCGATCTGTTGATCTTGCAGAAAGGTATCCTCCCTGAGCTATACTAAGGTATGTTGGTTTATTGTGATTTGGTTTAGCTGACATGATATACCTTGCAGGAAGAAACATCAAATGGCTAGCAAGATGTTTGACTACAGAGACTCTTCCTATGAATTCGAAGAGAAGTATGGTGTTTGGAACTCTTTCGATTTGGCAGTGACACTGAGAAGCTTAAAGGAAGAGATAAGGAGTTGTAAGGTAGATGATGACAGAATCATACAGTCACAAGAAAAGTTAGAAGAAGTAAATGCAGTCATACTTTAGATTTTGTCGGATTTACAACAACAGGGGCTGATTCAGATCAGTCATGAGCAGGAGAACAAAACTAATGGGGCATATGGCAGTAGATCACATGGCAATCACTGATCAAATAGAGATGACACAATCCAAGATGGC
Organism: Pinus taeda; assembly: GCA_000404065.3. Lineage (NCBI taxonomy): Eukaryota > Viridiplantae > Streptophyta > Pinopsida > Pinales > Pinaceae > Pinus > Pinus taeda. The sequence continues at coordinate 34,446 of APFE031115605.1, read as the reverse complement.
AGATTGTTGGACACTCTAGAGAGGATAAGGGACAGACACATGTATGATTCTAGTTCTATTTAGATAGGCATTATGATCGTCATTGGTATCATCCTTACAAGAGGAGTGATAGGGGATACTTTCCAGATGAATCTAAGAAAGCGAAGCCACCTATTTTTGATGGGGAAATGAAGAAACCACAAGATGCAGAGGCATGGTTGCTTAGCATGAGGAAGTTCTTCAAGTTGCATGATTATTCAAAGAACATGAAAGCTAGAGTAGCTACCTTCAGTCTCAAAGGTAAAGCGAACATTTGGTGGGAATATGTGAAGAATTTCAAGTGTATTCATGAGGAAGATTTGTCTTGGAGTGAATTTGAGTGGTTATTTAAGAAGATGTACTTATCCGAAAGGTACTTTGATGACAAGGCAAAAGAATTTTATGAACTAAAGATGGGTTCCATGATAGATGACGAGTACACTAGTAAGTTCTTGGAGCTACTGAGATATGTGTCTTACCTCACAGAGGAGAAGGCCAAGATTCAAAGGTTTATTAGTGGGTTACCAGTTGCATTCAAAGACATGATTGAATTTGATGAGCCTAGATCATTGGAGGAGGCCATTCAAAAGCTAAAGCATTGTTATGAACAATCGAAGCGCAACATTGAAACTAAGCTAAGTTGGAGAGGTAATGTAAAGAAAAAAGGAAAATGGGATACAAAGTGTGCAAGGCTACATGGTGCAAATAACAAGGAGAATGTTGCACCACCTAAGAGGTTTGATGCATCAGATAGAGGATAAGAGGTTTGATGCATCAGATAGAGGATTAGGGACACCGATCTGAAAAAAAAAAAAAAAAAAAAAAAAAAAAAAAAAAAAAAAAAAAAAAAAAAAAAAAAAAAAAAAAAAAAAAAAAGAAGAAGAAGAAGAAGAAGAAGAAGAAGAAGAAGAAGAAGAAAGACGGAGTGTTGGACTTGTGGCAAAAATCATCGCAGGAGAGATTATCTGTAGAATCGGGATGGTATACCTCAAATATGCAACGCACAAGAGGCGCAGACTGTTGGGGACGTTGGTCAGAGTATTCCATGTATCTATGCAGCAGTGGACAAAAGGTAGGCAGAACACCGGACATCTATCATTGAGATGGACAGTAAGCTTTGCGATCAAGTTATTTCTATTTTGATTGACCTTGGATCTAATTATAGCTATGTTAGTCCTGACTTGGTGGATAAGTGTGGTTTGAAAAACGAGTTGCATGCAAAGTCTTGGTGAGTGTAGTTGGCTACAGGTACAAAGAAGCGATTGCATCATTGGGTAAGAGCCTGCACATTTGACTTAAATGGTATGCCCACCGCAACACATTTGAATGTGTTACCGTTGGGATAATACAGTATGTTATTGGGCATGGATTGGTTATATGTACATAGAACCAAGGTAGACTACTATGACAAAGCTATTGAGTGTGTTGATGACAATGGAGAACTAAGAGTCTTACAAGGTAAGAAGAAGGCCACATAAGATAGGATGGTGACATCTATGCAATAAAAGAATAGTTGTAGGAAAGGATGCAAGCTATTTGTAGTGCACATTTCTAGTGATAAGGGTAAGGAGGTTGAGAATGCAGACGTGTTGAACAAGTGCTCGGTTTTACAACAATTTAGGGATGTATTTCTTCAGGACATTACAGAGTTTCCACCTCACAGGGAGGTAGAATTTTCTATTGAGTTAGTGCCAGGGGCAGCGCTAGCATCAAGAGCACCTTATAGGATGAGCACACCTGAGTTGGTAGAATTGAAGCTACAACTGAAAGAAATGTTGGACAAAGGATACATTAGGACAAGTGTATCACCATGGGGTGCACCAGTCTTGTTTGTAAGGAAGAAAGATGGTACTCTCAGATTATGCATTGATTAGAGGCAGTTGAACAAAGTGAATATCAAGAACATATACTCTTTGTCGAGGATTGATGACTTGTTTGATCAATTGAAGGGAGAAACAATGTTCTCAAAGATTGATTTGAGATCTGGATACCATCAGGTACACAACAAAGAGGAGGGCATTTACAATACTGCATTCAAGACTAGGTATGGGCATTATAGTTTGGTGTAGTTCCATTTGGCTTAACTAATGATCCAACTACATTCATGTGCTTCATGAATAATGTATTGCATCCATATTTGGATAAGTTTGTTATTGTGTTCATTGATGATATACTAGTATTTTCTAAAAACGAAAAAGATCATGCTAAGCATCTAGCAACAGTGTTGAAATTGTTGAGAGAGCTTCAGTTGTATGCTAAGCTTAGCAAATGCAATTTCTTTCAGATAGAGGTACATTACTTGGGGAATGTTGTCTCCAAGGAAGACATTGCAGTGGATCCAGAAAAGATAAGAGCCATCATGGAGTAGGTAGCTCCTAAGAATGTGGATGAGGTGAGATCCTTCATGGGATTTCCGGGTTACTACAGGAGGTTCATCAGGATCTTCTCGCAGATTGCTTATCCTATCAAATACTTGCAAAGAAAAGGTAAGAAGTTTGAATGGACAGAAGAATGTGAGGCTAGTTTTGATAAGCTCAAGCAGTTGTTAACACATGCACCAGTGTTGAAGATTGCAGACCTGGATAAAGAATTTGTTGTGTGCACAAATGCATGCAAGAGAGGACTTGTTGGAGTCCTTATGCAAGATGGACATGTAGTATTTTATGAGTCACGTGAGCACAAGAAGAAATATCCCACGCATGATCTTGAGTTGGCAACAATTATACACGCACTGAAGATGTGCAAACACTATCTTCTGGGCAGGAGGTTCACATTGATGAGTGATCACAGTGGGTTGAGGTATCTATTTTACCAACCAAATCTAAATGGTAGGCAAGCTCTATGGTTGGCCACGATCAACGAGTTCGAATTTGAGATCAGATACATCAAAGGCAAGGAGAACGTAGTGGAAAATGCTCTTAGTAGTTGGGTACAAGTGAATCACTTAGTAGCTATGAGCTCTTATGGGACATATTTATAGGACATGATCTTATGAGCAAGACAACAAGATGTCAAATATATGGAGATTGTGCATAGGTTGCAATAGAGTACATGTACAACTACAGGTGATGGTACATGTATAGGTGATGGTACATGTACAGGTACAAGTGTAGGGATAGGTAGTGGTGCAGGTGCACAAGACTTGGACTATTGTCTTATAGTAGATGGATTGGTCAGGTTCCGAGACAAGATATATGTGTCGAATGATAGTGATCTCAAGAAGGTGATCTTAAGGGAGTTTCATGTGAAACAATATTAAGGTCACCCAGGTTACCAAAAGACACTAACAACAGTGAAGATATCTTACTATTGGCCGAATTTGAAGAGGGATGTAGCAGAGTTTGTGGCTAGATGCTTTGATTGTGAACGAGTGAAGGCAAAGTGTAAACATCCAGGTGGACTTCTACAACCGATTGCGATTCCGGAATGGAAATGGGAGGTCATTTCCGTGGATTTCATCACCGGGTTGCCAAAGATAGTGAAGCAACATGATTCCATCCTGGTCATTGTGGACAGGTTGAAAAAGGTTACACACTTCATTCCAGTGAATTCTACGTTCTCATCTAGTGATGTGGCACATGTATTCATCAGAGATGTGTTTATATTACACTATTCCAAAGAAGATTGTATCATACATGGATGTGAAGTTCACTTCCAAGTTTTGGAAGGAGTTATTTGCAGGTTTGGGCACAGAGCTGGCCTTCACCACAACTTATCATCCACAGACAAATGGACAAACAAAGAGGGTCAACGTGATATTACAGGACATGTTGAGGATGTATGTGATGCATCAGTAGCAGAAGTGGGAAGAGTATCTCCCTTTGGTAGAGTTCACATACAACAACAATTATCAGGAGTCATTGAGGATGAGTCTTTTTGAGGCATCGTATGGGCAGAGTTGCAACACTCCCATCAGTTGGAGTGATCCAGTTAATGGGGAATTGATTGGACTAGACAAGTTGGCAGACATGGAATAGGAAATGCAGGTTATAAAGAGGAATCTAAAGGCAACACAAGATAGGCAGAAGAGCTATTCAAATCAGAATAGGTTGTTCAAGGAGTTCCAGGTTGGGGAACAAGTGTACTTGTGCATTAAACTGAAGAAGAGCTCCTTGTTGATTAGATCATGTGCCAAGATGGAACCACGGTTTTGTGGACTCTTCAGTATCTTTGAGAGGCTTGGGTTAGTAGCCTATCAACTTGCACTCCCTCCAACAGTGAAATTCCACGATGTATTCCATGTATCTTTGTTTAAGAAGTATGTTAACGATGCTAATCATGTGATCGATTGGTCTGTATTGCAGGTGGAACCAGATGGAGAATTCCAATTGGAGCCTCAGTGTATATTGTAGAAAAAGGTGCTCATGCTCTGAAACTAAGCAATCAAGCAAGTTAAAGTGCAATGGAAGCACTTTGGGCCCGATGAAGCTACATGGGAGATGGCGGATCAGATGTGGGTTATGTATCCTTCCTTGTTTGTCGATTGAGGCAAAGCAACTTGACATGGTGTTTTGGTATTTGCTTATGGTGGTTTGGTATTTACTTTATGGTGGTTGATATATGCTTTATGATGGTTTCATATATGCTATATGATATTTTGATATATTCTTAGACATGGTGTTTAGTATATGTTTTGATATATGCTTTGGTATATGATTTGGCATATGTTTTGGTATCTATATTTTGATGATGTTGCTATATGTACACCTGTGTATGGATGTAAATACCTTAACGAGCTATGTTATAAAGCTCCACTATGTGGTATTTGTGTCGTGTTATTATGCTATCATGTGGTTATGTTATCATGATGTTGTGATGTTATATGAGTTGGCACTCAGCAGGATGATCATTGTAAATATCGTAATGAGTTGTGTTATAAATCTCCACTATGTGGTATGTTGTCATGTTGTCATGATGATTTTTCTCTTGAGAATATCTTTCATTGTAAATACCGCATCGAGATGTGGTATAAAGCTCCATGAGCAACATGTCTTCTTTCAGCAGGTTGTTGAGACATATGTGTGATTGAACACCGAGGACGGTGTCCCCCAAAGGGGAGGGTTTTGTAATGACCCTGGGGAAAATTCCATGTAATAACCACGACCGATGGGACACTTATTTCAAGCTGAATGTTGGTCCAGACATCCTAGGGGGTGTTCATTTGATTTTTTATGGTTAAGGAAATTGACAAAGGAAATGGATAAGGCATTAAAAGGCAGAAAGGCATATTGGCACATTTATTTATGAAAATGATGGAAATTAGGAGAAAAAGGAGGTGAAAGGTCACAGGTTGCATGTGAGGAGGAAAATGAAGGACAACAATGGAAAATGAAGAAAATACAGACCTCATCCATAAAAAGGCTTCTAAAGATCAGTTGGTAATTCAATGTTGGAACTCTCTCTCGTTATTCTCTCTCTCTCATACTCTTGGACTAGATTTTTCTTGGAGCACTCTTGGATGGTGTGGCATACTTGGATTCTTGGAGAAAGAAGGGAAAGGAAAAGTAGGAAAGCATAAGGAGGCATCAGGATCAACAACTACATCAGATTTTCTTGTAGGTACCGAGTTGCATGTATGTTTCCTTCACCAATTTTGGCATCCATGGCACATGCATGTGGTTCCTTGGTTGTGATTTGCCATTGGCATGGAGGATTGCCTAGCCTTGCCATTTCTTGGATAGTCATGGTGATTGTGGGTTTATTTTCATTCTTTGTTTTTTGTTGGTTTTCATGTTTCCTTAGCTTGGGTTGAGTTATTAGTTCCTGGAAGCCTTGGTTCGACAAACGCTCTGAAAGCCCCATAACAACTTGGGTTGAGTTATTAGTCTTGGAAGGCTTGGTTGGACACATGCTTTGGAAGCCCTTGGTGGGTTGAGTTACTAGTCCTTGAAGCCTTGGTTGGACAAACTCTCTGGAAGACCAACATCAACTGTGGGTTGAGTTACTAGTCTTGGAAGCCTTGGTTGGAACAAATGCTCTGGAAGGCTTGGATGGAGACCAATTTGATGATGGTTTTGTGACGTCCAACCGTGAGGTGGAATCACTATTTGATGGGTTGAGGTGGATGGCCTCTGGAAGCCTTGGATGAGTTTTGATTGATGTGTTCTATGAAATCCCACATTCATGCTTGGAATATGGCACAGGGGTGAATGACTAAAGAGAGATTTGGCTCAGCCATTCTATGGTTGGGTGGAACGTGGAAGTCCCATCCTGGGTTTGGATTTTACATCATTAATGAATGGTTATTTTTCCTTGTATTTCTTTGAGAATTTTTATGGATTATATATGGTCTATATGGTTGTACTTTCATAAGTATTTATGTTGTTATTATCTTGGTTATGTATGTGTTTTATGACAACAACCATGTGTGGCTCTCATCATGTTTTTACTTATAATTGAATGATCAATGTATCTGTGACCTAATGGATGGAATGGCAGTTGATGCATTGAGGCATCAATGGTTCTTAGCGACTCTCATCTAAGTATGAGACCCCTTTGCTCAGAACTGTGAATTACACATGTAGATTATACATTTGCGATATGTTTGATGAAATGCCTGTCATGTCTAGTAAGGGTCCAGTCAAGGTCTTGAAAAAGTATTTGCTTTAGTACTGTCATTTCTGTGTTATCTCACAGATTTGAAGAGATGGATCAATTATGGGTAGTGACCTGGGATCTGAGCCTAAAAAAGTGGCTTAAATCCTGAGGTGTTTGGCACAACACTGACAATTCTGGTCCACAGTAGTTGGCAGGCAGGCCTGTGAGAGAGATTTTAGGTTGCTAGTCGCTCCCTTGCCCATAGCATGGGAGCGACTATGGCCCAAGAGACTTAAAATAGTAGTGGGACCCACGGACAGGCTATCTGAGTGGCTGACTTGTCCTCTGAGGGTTCTGTTGATGATGTTAGATGTCGGTATGGTGTGTTTTCATCGATTCCACTTTGTTAATGTAACTTAGGAGGTTGAATCATATCATAGTGGCCTTTCGTCGTAAGTTTACCCCGAGTGATCTGTTTCTTGAGTATGTGTGGGAGGAGGGTGTTACATATGGTACAAGCATTTGTTTATTTAGTTCATTTGTTGTCATTGGCATGGGTTTTGTCTATTTTGACAGTGGTTTCAGCCATGCCTTGCCATTTTTTGGATAGTCATGGTGTGATGGGATTTGTTATTGGTTGAGCTTTGGATTATTGAATTTAGGATTTTTATCCATATCAAATTTTTGAGACATGTTTTCGGTGATAATCACATCAAAATTCATTTGTCGATGCATTTCAAACCATCCAGCGTGGTTCATCGCCAGGACAAGATGAAGAGGCAAATCATGGCATGACTATAAATAAAGCAATGTAGAGACTCAAGGTTCAATTAACGACTATAATAAATGGCTAGTTCAGAAATAATATATATTTATTTTTATAATTTTAATAAAAACGACTAGTTTATAAATAATATTTTTTTTTTTATAGTTTAATAAAATGGCTAGTTTGTAGATAATAATTTTATATTATTAACAATAATCATAAGGAACAAACTAATCTATAATAAGTTAAATATATATAAAAAGAAAACAAGCTTTCAAAGTCAAACATCAAACAAAGAGCAAAGTCAAACATGACAAAAGGAATCAAGACCCTATAAATAATGGCTTCAAGACCATAAAAGTACAACTTAAGAGAAACAATGTCATAAATAAAATAATGTAAATTAATAAAATTCAAACTGAAAATAATCAAAGAAAGATTCAAGAAACAAGGTTAAAAATAAGGGGCACCGACCTTATAGAAGATACAAGGAATAAATAAAATAAACTAGAAAACAAGATAAGAAGGGCTAAAGAAGATAAAAATTCCAACCATCAGAGAAACATAAAAACAGAAACAATATAAACAAATAAGAAACATACATAGGAAAAAGGAAAATCTTTAAAAAAATTATTAAATAATTAAGAAGACAAGACTGGGACAAAACTTCTGCTAATATTCCAACCATCGTCTCTATTCAAATTATTGGACCTCCTTTCAATTTCTAAGGCCTCCCTAAATTTATGATGATAGAAATGACTAATCATGGCAATAACCTGGGCATCCTCAATGCAGATGTGATGCTTAGATTTATCTGCATGTTCTGCCAACGCAGAGGTGCGAGTCCTACCATGCTTGATGTAAGCAATGTGCTCACGAATCCTTTGATTAATTGAGCGACCGGTCTCACCAATGTAGGGAGTCCCACAAGGGCAAGGGATAAAATAAACACCTTTCATATTTTTAGGCTCCACCAAGTCTTTGACAGATCTTAGGAAACTAGAGATGGTATTTAGAGGCCTAAAGGTTGAAGGAACCTTAGGCTTCCTTAAGATCTTGGAAATCCTGTCAGTGGTCCCCTAGATAAATAGAGATGAACTCCAGAAAACCGATCCTTTGGTTCTTTATTAGCTCTAGGACCTTTTTCCGCTTTGAGGAAAGCCTTAGAGTATTGGTGTCTGCTATACCCATTATTAGGAAAAATCTTAAGGAGGTGGGCTTTCTCATCATTAAGGTGCTTGTCATTAGAATCTCTTACAACTCTAGTTGCTAAAGTGTTAAGAACACCAAGATTTTGAGTCGAGAAATGATGAGATTTAGCATGAATATATTGCTCAGTGTGAGTTTTCTTCCAATAGACTTGATGTGAAAAAGAACCATCATTATTCCTCGAAAGGAGGATGTCAAGGAAGGGCAGATTGCCATTACTTTCGAATTCCATTGTGAAATTTATGAAACTAGATTGATCATTATGATGAAGGAAGAAAAGGTCCATCTATTCCTTACCATGGGAATAGATGACACAAGTGTCATCCACAAACCTTTTCCACAACTTAGGCAGACAACACGAAGAAGATAAGGCTTTGGTTCAAAATCCTCCATGAATAGATTAGCTACCACAAGGGAGAGGGGGGAACCCATGGCGACACCACAAGTTTTCTCATAGAATTATCCATCAAAAGAGAAGGAAGTAGACGTGAGATAAATACCAACTAATCCAGTTGTATCAGGATTCATAATACGCTTAATGACTGCAATGGCCTCACTGATAAGAATATTAGTGTAGAGGAAGACCACATTGAAACTCACAGGCTTGTCATTTGGATCAAGCTTAAAACTATTTAACTCATTGACAAACGCAGTAGAGTTCTTGAAAAAGGACTTTCTACGCCCAACAAGGGGCTTAAGATTTAAGGCTAAATATTAAGCAAGAAGATAGGTCGACCCTCCTATATTGTTGACAATGGGTCTCAGACGAGGCCCTTCCTGATGAATCTTTGGAAGGCCATAGATCCTGGAGGTAAGAGGGCTACTCTTGATGAACTTATCATTGAATGAGCTAACCAAGTTACTAGATTTTATAGCAAGAGCCACACTTTTGGAAACCTTCTTCAAAGGATCCTTATTAGTTTTCTGTAGCTCCTGCTATTACAAAGGTGGTCCAACATCTTCCTATGGTAACCTTATTTATCAAGAATAACCACCGCAACACCTTTGTTGGCTTTGAGAACAACAACATACTTGTTATTGTTTAATCCCTTGAGCGCATCAAAATCTAGTTTGGCGATGTTGTTCCTGGGGGGCCTAGCCTTCTTAAGGACAACAACACAATCCTGTATGATGACATCTTTAGTGACGTCAGGTAAGTCCCTAATACCATATTCAATGTCACAAATGATATCATCGACCGGGAACTTTCTAGGAGTCAGGGCAAAATTTAAACCTTTCTCCAAAAGACTAAAGACCCGAGGATCAAAAGAAAAGTTGGAGAGATTGACAACCCTATTACTAGAAGGGGAGAGAGATTCAGACAAACCATTATTACTCTAACGAAAAGACATATTATAGACTAATTTGTTATTTCTATCATTATTATTATTAATATTAATTAGAGAATAATCTTTAATGATGTTATCATTGTATATATTATTTCTATTATTGTCGGAAGATTTCGGATCCGGGTGAGGTGGTATTAAGAAAATTACCAAGGGTTGGGGTTGGAGATGGTTTTCTCGAGGAAGCCCTCAATACGTGGGTGGAGACAAGAAAATTCCTCAAGGTATGGTGAAGGAATTCTAAGGCATCCAAGCTTGGTTTGGTTTTTATTATTATTATTATTATCTCAGAACCAGTTTAGGTGAGATCACGGTAGCTTGAGGATGGAGGTGGTTTAATCTCTGGATTCCCTGTTTGGTTATGTCTTGGTTTATCCAATGAGATCCCACATTCATGCATGGAATATGGAACGAGGGTGATTGGTTGAAAGAGAGATTTGATTTAGCCCAATCTATGGTCGAGTGGTACATGGAAGTCCCTAACTTGGTTGGATTCTATATATGTTATTATGAGCCTTTTTCCTAATGTGATTAATGAGTGCATGTACTTGTTATTATGATGATTTTATGGCAGATTTTTCATGGTCTCTATTATGGTTATATGCTAGTTATATGCATAGTTTTATGATGTCCTCTAGCTATGGCTCTTGTTCATGATTATATAAGTTATTAAATGGTTGATAAATGCATGGGCTAACAAATGTTGTTGCAATTGGCTTGAGAGGACATTAAGCCTTTTTGGTGATTCTCAAATGAAGTCAAAAGTTTATGATCAAATATGCATTTATGACCTGTAACTTTCATGTTTACCATATGTTTAACAAAATGTCTATCGTGTACTAAGAATGTCTCGGTCAATATCTTGTTCAATTTTTGAATGGTTGGCATTATTATCATCTCAATCATGATTCTGGAAAGTTATAGGCAGTGGTATGGAGGCTAGCCTTAAAAGGTGGCACAGATCTCAGAACAACTAGCACAGAACTGAGGAAATTGGGTCATAACCATTGGCATCCAGGCTTATGGGTGTGGTTATAGCCTCATAACCACATGCATGAGGTGTTATGGGTGCGGTTAAGGAGTTAAGTCAACGAAAAAGAGTTCCAGCTTGGGGATTGATCACCTAGGGTGGTTTACAGGCCCCTGAGTGATCTATAGTTCCTAAGGGATGACATTAAGCTTTCAGTTTGTGGGCCCCACTTCCATAACTGGAACTTGGAGGTTGAGTCATGTCATAGTAGCAATCAACTCATGTTTACCCTGGAGAGCTTGTAAAAGTGGGTAAATGTGGGGTGGGGGGTTACAGTTGGTATCAGAGCTTCTAGGTTCAAACACTTGGATTGGATGGGGTAGATGCATATGGTTATGCATGCATGTAAGTTGTCTATGTGTCTACTATGAATGCATTGTTGTGGTTATGGTCATGATATTCACGTATGAGTTGGTATGCCTGTGATATTATATTGTGCTAGTTGCATTGATTTGTGCAGATGTGATAGCCTCCCCTGAGATACACTGAGGTATGATTTTGATTATGTCTTCTATTTGGTTTATCTAACATGGTATGTTTGTAATAAATAGAAGATTAGAGATGAAGAGTATAATGGTGGACTACAATTCACATGACTCCCCTTACATGCCCGATGTGAATTCCATGAAATGGGAAAAGTCAGTTGGGCAACAAGGAGAATAGTATTCTCCTAATCTAGCAGATACATTGAGAAGTTTGAAGGAATAATTTGTGAGTTGCAAAGAAGGCAATGAGATATTGATTGAGGCACATGAAAGGCTTGTAAAGGCTCGGGAAAAGCAAGCTGAGGTTAATGTAGTCATTCTTCAGAGCCTTACAAATTTGAAGAAGCAGGGACAACTTGGGATCAGTATGGACACGAAGAAACGAAAATTGGTGTAGATGGAAGCATGTCTCGGAAGGGGTAAAGTTGGAAAGAGATGATATAGTGAGAGGTGGCAGATCCTTGGATACACCTGATAGGAAGGCTAACACTCATGGACTTCATTCTAGATCTGGTTCTGAGAGACATCATCGCCATTACCGCCAACATCATTATAAGAGAAGTGATAAGTAGTACTTGCCAAAAGAGTTCAAGAAAGCCAAGTCTCCCGATTTTGATGGTGAGTTGACTAAGTTAGAAGATGTAGAAGCATGGATGCATGTGATGTGTTTGAAAGTCTCTTCAGGAAGAAGAACTTGTCTAAGAAATATCCTAATGGAAAGGTCAAGAGCTCAAGATGAGAAAACAAGATCCAAAGGTTCATTATAGACTTCCATTATCATTGAAAGATCGGATTGAGTTTGATGGGCCTCAGTCATTGGATGAAGTCAATGGAAAGTTGAAGCATTGTTATGTGCAGTCAAAATATAAGCCTAAGTTCAAGCGTGACTAGAAGGGTGCAGGTGATCAGGAAAATGTGGCTCCGCATAAGAAGTTGATATAGCTGGGAGAGGATATTGGTCTCAGCCCGTGGAATAGCAGAGTAAAGGAAATGGCAGGGAACCAATGTGGTATTGAACCCGTGATGGAGATCATCGCAGGAAGGATTTCCCTTCATATCAGAGTGGCTTAGCGAGATCATGATGGGCCTTAGATCTACAGTGCGTAGGAGGCGCGGATAGTTGGGGGTGTAGGTTAGAGCATTTCCCATATCTATGCAACAATGGATAACATGTAGGCAGGTCACCAGGTATACATCATTGACATGGAAGTGGAACCAGGGAGAGAGTTCTAGGAAAACCCTCAATGTATATTGTAGTAGAAGGAGCTCATGCTCTCGGACCGAGCAATTAAGCAAGTTAAATTGCGTGGAAGCACTTTGGAGTCGAGGAAGCTACATGGAAGATGGTTGATAAGATGCATGCATAACAAATGGTTTCCAAGTATAGATGGATTTGTCAAGGGAATTGGAATCCCTTGAGAGATGATATGTGCAGGTGTTCAGTTGTAGGGCAACGTGTTGGGTACAACAAGGCAAGGTAATTGGTATATTGTTATATTTATTTATGCATGAACAATTGTGTGTTTATGGTAGTATGATGCAGGGAATTACATGGCAAAAGACACTGCCATGAAATCTTGAAGAAGGCTCGGGTTTATCTTTCATTTGGAAGCATTGGGAATCATGGGGGTTGAGTCATGGTGTTTGTTGAAAGTTTTGTGCTTTCAGGTTTGTGATTTGTTTGTGCTTGAATTGTGGTGTTGATTATGTCTGGTGCATGACCATGCCACTTTGTCTATGTCGTTGTTTTGTGGTTTGAATTTTTGATTTTATTCTTTTTTTTCTCTTGTTCTTGTCTTTTATGTTTTGAGGGCCTTGGGAATTGGTTGGGGGAAAGAGGAACGTTAATGGAGCTCAGAGAGAGCTAAATGAAACCAAACATGTAATGTAAGACCTGGATGAAGCTCAGTGCATGAATAAAGGGAAGTTGAAGGCAAGAATGTGACAGTCGGTTGGGTTGGTTTGGTCCATTGGGATTAATGGTCAGTGGCATGACAATCATGAAAAAGGTAACCAGGAAAGATAAAGTAAATGGATTTGAGGCATCAGATGCCTTGGCTAAGTTGGGAACTGTTGTTCTCAATGTTGTGCATGTGTTGCACGGATAACATAAATTCTCTTAACTTTGACCCTATGAACACTGGTAATTATGTTGTCATCATGATTATGTTGATGTTTATATGTATGTGTGTGTGCCATCATATGACAAGGTCTTCATGGATCATTCTTGTGAAAGAATTATTGATTTATGCAAGTTGCATGAAAAGGTTCTCGGTTCTAGTATCTTTTGTATTGTGTAGTCATTGTACTATGACATATGTATTTTTTGTGTTGTACACCATGTGTAGGTGTATGTGTTGTGTTGTACACCATGTGAAGGTTTATGTGTTGTGTTGTACACTATGTATGTTTATGTGTTGTGAAAGGGGTTGGTTCTCGAGATCCTCGTAGGCTATGGATTGGGATAGGACCTTTAGAGCTCTGTAACAACTTGGGTTCCCTCGAGGTTGTGGGTTGGAGCATTGTAACAACTTGGGTTTTCTGGAGGATGTGGTTTGAGATAGTGGTCCTTGTCACCTTATAACAACGTTGGATTTTGTGGAGGTCGTGGGTTAGATCCTTGTAATGACTTGGGTTCCTTGGAGGTTGTGGGTTGAGATAGTAGTCGTTGGATCCTTAGATAACTTGGGAAGAGACCAATCTTGAGTTGTTGATATTGAGGGTAGAGGCAGTATAGCTTCTGGATGCCCTTATTGTTGGTATTGAGGGAGGAGGTGGTATAGTCTCTAGATTCCCTTGTTGCTTTGGATGAAAAGAGAAGAGAAGGCACTGGGTGCTTGTCAGGTTGGCAACTGATCCATTGTATGTACATGTTTAAAGAGAGGAGAAGGCATTGGGTGCTTATCGAGTTGGCAACCAATCTAGTGTGTGCACGTGGTCAAAAAGAAGAGAAAGTGTTGGTTGTTCGTCGGGTTTGGGAAATTGATTCAGTATATGAAGATGACAAAGAACAAAGGCAGAAGCAAAAAACTGTTTAAAGATAAGTATCAATATTTTATTTCAATTTTTTATTATGCACATAATCTATGGTTATGATTTATGATGGTTGAGTTTGGAACTAACCATATGTGATATGTTTATACATGATGATTTGATCAAAGAGATAATTTGACTTGCTATGGCAGGAAGTAAACAAAATTGCAAGTGTACCTTATTAATGAGCTACCAATGAGGTATGATTTGAATTTATTACAATTCCTTTTGAGTCTAATGGAAATTATGTGCTTGGTATAAGAAAGCATGGAAAATGCCCGGTTGGGTGGTTGGAACTGACTACAAGAGAATTAACAACAATAAAAAAAGAATTGGAACATGCAACAGTGTGTTGGTAAAGAATTCAGAAGCAGGGCCATTGTGGGACATTGGTACCTAGTAGTGTACATTGATTTCCATGAGCATGCTATGACTGGTATGATGGTTTTGAGGCAGGGATATGCCTTGCTTTTAGACCTTCCGATGCGAGGAAACCTTGCCAAGGGATGGATTGCCCGAGAAGGGGATGTCGAGGAACTTAGAAGGTGAGTGACTACATAGAAGGGGGTCGCCAGATTGCCCAAGGGACTGGGAAGTAGAGAAGGGAAGGTCAGGGAATACATTTGTCTTAGTCATTAACATTTCTAGATGGAATCAAAAGCACATTGGGAGTGTGCCCTAGAACAATGAGCCGATAACTAGAGCAAGCAGCGTCAAAAATTCTAACGTTGGACATTAGATGCAAACTTTGATTTTGGTAGTGGATTCTGGACTTCCTGGGAAGGAGGTGAATTATGGTACTACTTTGAGGGTGAAGGTGTAGGCCTCTAGATTCCCTTGTCGTTGATGTGAGCATCATATCCTTTTATTTGTTGGTTAAAGAAAATGTGCATATGTATATATGTGTATATTATTGTAAATACTACATCGAGTTGTGTTTATAAAGCTCCATAAGTAATATGTTTTGCTGGTCATAAGTGTCATAGAACATTGAGAATGGTGTTCCCCCAAGGGTGAGGGTTTGTAATAACCCCTGGTTGATTTTCCATGTAAATAAAATAAGACCAAGGTCATGGGACACATATTCCAAACTGAATGGTGGGTAAACATTACAATGGGCATCACTTTTGTTTTATTAATGGCTATGGAAATTGGAAAAGGCAAAGAGGGAATAATTGACATTTAATTATGAGAAATAAGGAAAATAGAAGAAAAGGGAGATAAAAAGACACAAATATGCATGCAAGGGAAATTAGAGGAAAATGAAGGAAAATGAAAGGAAAAAGGAAAGGAAGAGACTAGACATCAATGATAACAAGACACCTAAGAATCAATTGACAACTTTTGGCTCAACTTTGGGTTAGTTTCATCAAAGAAGAGAGGACAAACAAAGGAGCAAGCAAGCAAAGGAAAGCAAAGGAGTGCAAGAGGAAGTTTGGACATCAGCAAGTAAGGACATAAAATAGTTGTGGATTGCAGTTAACAATGTGCATGTGTAATTTAGCATGTTTGGATTCGAATACATGATACATGCATTTGTTTATTTGGTTCATTTGTTGTCTTTGGCATGGGTTTTGCCTAGTTTGAAGGTGGTTTCAGCCTTGCCTTGCCATTTCTTGGATAACCATGGTGTGATGGGATTCATTATTGGTTGAGCTTTGGATTGCTAGAAGATTTCAGATCTGGGTGAGGTGGTCTCAGGAAATTCCCAAGGGTTGGGGGTGGAGACAGTTTTCTTCAGGAAGCCCTCGACAGGTGGGTGGAGATAGGAAAATTCCTCAAAGTAAGGCATCCAAGCTTGGTTTGTTTTTGTGATCTCAGGACTGGTTCAGGTGAGATCACAATAGCTTGAGGATGGAGTTGTTTTAAATTTTGGATTCCCTGTTTTGTTATGTCTTGGTTTATCCCATGGGATCCCACATTCATGCTTAGAATATAGCACGAGGGTGATTAGTTGAAAGAGAGACTTGTTTCAGCCCAATCTATGGTCGTGTGGTACGTGGAAGTCCCTGACTTGGTTGGCTTTTATATATGTTATTATGAGCCATTTTCCTAATGTGATGAATGGTGCATGTACTTGTTATTATGATGAGTTTATGACATATTTGTCATGGTCTCTATTTTGGTTATATGCATAGTTCTATGATGTCCTCTAGCTATGGTCCTTGTTCATGATTCTATAAGTTATTAAATGGTTGATGAATGCATGGGCTAACAAGTGTTGTTTCAAATAGCTTGAGAGGGAATTGAGCCTTCTTGGTGATTCTTAGATGAAGTTCAGAAGTTTATGATTAGATATGCATTCATGACTTGTAGCTTTCATGTTTACCATATGTTTGATGAAATGTCTGTCGTGTACTAGGAATGTCTCGGTCAAGATCTTGTTCAAGTTTTGAATGGTTGGCATTGTTATCATCTTTTTATGATTTTGGAAAGTTATAAGTAGTTCTAGGCAGTGTTGTGAAGGCTAATCTGAAAAGGTGGCACAAATATCGGAACCGTTGGCACAGAACTGAGGAATTTGGGTCATAACCGCTATCAGCCAGGCTTATGGGTGTGGTTATAGCATCATAACCGCATGCATGAGGTGTTATGGGTGTAGTTAAGGAGTTAAGTCAATGAAAAAGAGTTCCAGCTCAGGGATTGACCACCTGGGGTGGTTCTCAAGCCCCTAAGTGATCTATAGTCCCTAAGGGATGGCAGTAAGCTTTCAGTTTGTGGGCCCCACTTCCATAACTAGAACTTGGAGATCGGGTCATGTCATAGTAACACTCAACTCATGTTTACCCTTAAGAGCTTGTAAAAGTGGATAAATGTGGAGTAGGGATTACAATGGAACAAATTATTAAAAAAAAAAATCAATTTCACTCCATTAAAAATGTAAAAAGAACAATGAAGAATGTGGAAATGAGAAAAATTCAATATATTTATTAAGTTTTAATGACATGGACTATTATAAAAACTTTCTTTTAGAAACAAGTGCACTATCACTCACGAAATTTACATTTCCAACTTAGTGAACTTAACATAGCTATTAGGTTCACTCTTTTCTTTGCAGCAATAACCTCATTGGTTGTGACATGAACCTCCTTTTCATTGTAATATAGTTTTTGGAACATTAAAATTAATATAATTTATATATTTAAAAATTTTATTGAATTTTTAGTATGTGAGTGTTAAATAAGTGTGATCCATTTTAAAGTTATTATCCATTGATTTCCACAATAGCATGAAATGTGGTTTCATTTTGGAGTTTTCCTCTCGAAAATTCTGATCATATGTTTTGGATGATGTTTTTCGGTTTATTATCTTATATGAAAAATCGGTTTATTATCTTATATGAAAAAACATTTTATGGACATAGTCATGTAGAAACGGACCTTCCCCTCTTTCAAATTATGTGTTTTAATTTTTCCTTTTATGATCATTAGATTAAATGAAAAATCGAGAAGGATTATTTTGAAGTGTTTTATATATAATTTTTATTTTTTGTTTTGAATAAAAATGGAAAAAGAATGAATATGATGTTCAGTTGAGGAAATGATTTCTCATGATTTAATAAGTGTAGATAAAATGATGTTTTTTTTTCTATATATATATATATATATATTTCTTTTTTCTTTTTCTTTTTTCTTTTTTTTTTTCTTTCCTCTCTTTTTTTAGCATTTTTTTGGTTAATTTTAATCAAAATATGATAGATTTTTAAGAACTTAGCTTAAGTTGTTTAATCTCTAGAATTCAAGTGCCCCAAAGATTTTCCAGGGTGTTGAATTCATATATGCATTCAAAAATGTATTTTTTACAACAAAAAATCACAATCTTTCTTGAGATTGTATCATCGAATTCCAGTGAAAATGCCATTTAGCCTATAAGTTAGACTATGCCATTTAATAATCTTTGTTATCATATCTTTATAAAATTAAATTATTTCATCACTTATTTAAATTTTTTTTCAAAATTTAAAATTCAATGTAAAATAGAAATTTCATCTTTAACTTAAAATGTTTCTTGGATCTTAGTCATATGAATTTTTAGCCTTAGTTTTATTATAAAATAAGGTACAAAACAACCATGAAAATAGTACAATGCCCAACTTTCAAATACATTAAACATCTAGTAATTTAAGGAGAAAAGATACCAAACCAAAGGGATAAATTTTAACCCTTTTAGGGAAACTTATAAACCAATGAACATATATTAGAATACTCTTTTACAATATTAATGATAATAATATAATAATAGTATGACACAAGTAAAATCAACTCCGTATGTTATTCACTAAGATGTCAAATTACTTACCAATTATCCTTTTTACTTATTTCAACTCAACAAGCCATATTTAGTTGTAGGTAACAATGCATAGAGCACATATATAGTTAAAAGTAAAATATGGAATTTGCAGAAATTTTAGACAAGTGAAAACTCCGTTAATATGTTCAAGATAAACTACATGTACATATTGTAGCCTTCTCTCAAGGCTAGTACACATCTTCTTAATTCTTGAAACCTTGGCAATGGAATTTAAAAGAAAATCTTGCAGCCAAGAAGATACAAGAAACAAGAATCACTCCAACACATCCTCCAAGGCAAGACATCCTCTCCTCCTCTTCTTCTTTACAATTCCATCCTGGGGTTTCATAATGAAACATTGATATCTAATTTCCAAGGGATAACCCGTAATCCTAGACCTTCATTATGATCCAAGATACTCCAAAAATACCAAGAAACCCTAACAACTTGAGAGAGAGAGAGCATGTGAAGACTCTAGAGAGAGAGACTAGTATGCACCCTTCTCTAGGTCATATCACATCATAAGAATGAATACAAGTGGGTGAATGAACATATATATGAATACAAAGACTCTATCCTTCCTCTTTTTACATGAGAGGTGAGAGAGGCCAAGAATACGATGAGGGCCATAGCCCTTACAAGCAACCTACTATTAACACTAAGGTCAACACAAGTGAGATGCTACACTATAAAGTAGATGTATCATGGTCTAAGGTGATGTCATGCACAATAATGGCTCCAAGGTGATGTGGCTATGCAAAGCAAGTTCACATCTATCTATCACAAGCCTCTATGGACTCTATTTATCCTCCTAAGCAATGTAATCCATTGAATCAACTACCTCTGCAAGAATATTGTTGAAGCCCCAAGCATCCTGGGACCATATATAATCCTTTAAATAAGGATTGAAGTTTCCATATGCCAACTAGGCCTTCATGCCTTCCTCCAACCTACACAATGTTCTTCATCCCATGTAGAGCATTCTCCAAGTAAGTGGATCCTTCATGGTGCCCTGATGAAGGGTGTCCATCAAACAATGAAGAGAACTCCAATACAATATAGAGCTAGTAATTATCTAAGTCAAACATCCACTTAGCAAGCTATCTCAATTGTATAAATTTGTCAAGGGTTATCTCTCATGTTTTAATCCATCTTGGATCATCCCAAGGTTGAACGTACATCATGTACCCCAAATGTCATAAAGCATCCTAAGCATGGTGTAAACACTTCTAAATAACTCTGGAAATTAACATTGTTTCTTTATGAGGAAAGCGTTTACATCAACACCTATCAACTCCCTTTGCAACTCCACTAAATCTACTACCTGGAAATATGTACCCATTACAATTATCTCACAATCAATCATTATCATCTCCAAAGGACCTATCATTAATGTTGTCATAACATCTTGGTCCTCCAATTAATAATGACCACTTGTGAATATGAAGAAACATCTCTCCTAAACAAAAGTAGCATGTCAAACTCCATCATCCTCTAAGCCAACATCATAGGGCAAAATCAATGGACACCACATCACAAACTATCTAAGGCACCATATAAACAAGATCATATCACCCTACAAGATCAAGACAATTGTCTCATATCTATCGAAGTTACAAAGATGGAGATCCATACAAGTCAACACTTTAATTTTGTTATACAAAGCTTGTGGTATAGGCAACAATCCATGCAACGTCATCATCATGCCACAAACTTGAGAGTCACTCTCATGTACCTCAAATCCTCTAGCAACTAGACCAATTTGAACTAGGTCAAGTCCCTCATCTTAAGAGAATCCTAAAGTAAGAGTAACATTATGATTAACCCTATCAAGAGTACCATCATGGGAAACTCACTTATTTCGAGAGAATCCATGATCCCTAGCAAGAGTACCATCATGGGCAACTCACTTATTCCAAGAGAATCCATGATCCCTAGCTTTGTACACTATAATGCTCCCATTAGTTGCAACTCCAAAATCTTCCTCAACATCATCCTCCTTCAAGGCATCACACCTCTCCTCCACTAAATAACTATAAGGCTTATGGATGAAGTTAATCTCATAATCACAACTCTCCTCCTCTATATAATTAGAAGTCTCACAATTTGAAGAAAATGGTGCAACATGACTAGCATATCTCTAAGAAGGTCCACTTGCCTTTATTTAAGATTTGGGTGCTCTCACATTCTCTTGAGCCTCTAAATATAAAGAAACAACCTCCACATTCTCCTCAATAATTGGAGATTCCCATGAACTAAAATATCTCATGTCCTCATCAACACAATATGTTGTTCGAGAATTTATAATCAGTGTTGAACTTGACTTTATGACATTTTGTCATGCACATGCCTCCTCAAAGCTAGAAGCCTTTTTAGCCTACCACTAGAATGTACACATCCCACTAGATCAATAATTAACCTATAAAGGCTACCTTCTCTCACCCATCTAGGAAAAGTCCCCATAGTGGCTAGACTACAATCATTAATGGTGCACTTCAATCCCTCAAAGGGAACCCTCCATATATCCATCATATAAGAAATTGAAGGGAATTTTTTCCTCAAATGAAGAACATTATAACTTGATCCAACTCAACAACAATCACCTAAAGGCACTTGAAATTAAGTGGAGCTAACCCCTTTCATAGGATAAGTGGCATCATCATTAAGTTCCATAGTCATGCCCCCCTCTTGCTCATGACTCTTGTTAAATAGAGACCTGTCATATGTCATGTGTCTCAAAGCTCCATTATCCACATACAAACATACAATAGAGACAATCTGAGGACATCAACATGAATTCATGGAAAAGGCAATCTCAAATTGAGAGCTCAACTCCTATACCCCTACAATGGTCCTAGTCACAACTTGTTTTACACCATTTCCCTTCTTCTTTAGTGCATTGGCTTGAACAATGTTCCATCACGTGATGTTTGAAGCATGCCACCTTACTCAAGTCTTTATTCCATGAATATGGTCCCTCCTTAAATCCTTGCTCGTTATTCTTCTTCATTTTCCTCATGAGACCGACCACATCTACTTCCCCTTGTTGTTTTGAACAAGCATATAATTTGATTTCTTCTTGCATAAGATCAATCCCAAGCTTGAGAAAATTTGGTATATTTTCTCAAGCAAAAAAACTCTAAAGAAAGATGTATGAAGGACTAGGTACTTTTAGGGTAGTGAACACTAACTACCGATCCCCCACCTTAGTTCCAATGGTTGCAAATTGGTCCTTAAGCTCATTGATATTGGTCAAGTAGCTCATCATAATATTTTCCTTCATTGCATTGATATTTTTTCCCCAATCAGTTCATTGATATCGATCAAGTAGCTCGTAATATTTTTATCTTTTAGTTCATTGATATTGGTCAAGTGACTCATCATAGTTTTTTGTCTTGCTTATGCAAGCATCTAAGAGCTGGTTTTGCAAAAGCATCTTCCAATAAGCAAAACAATTTTGAAATAACTCAACCAAAGAATCAAACATCTTATTATTTGTTATCTTATCTTAAATGCATGAGATGAACCGATCCTTCATGAAATCGAGAATGACTTTCTTCATTTTTTATGAGCTACCAAAGATGTTGGTCAATAGGCTTTGGAATATCCTTCTCAACATTCTCCCAAAGATCAACATCCTCCATAAGTATTTGAAGGTTGACCTTCCATGGGGATAAACCTAGAAGCTCCATCAAACCTATCACACTCTCCAAGACCAAGAGTCACCTTACATATCTTGAACAAGTCCCAAGTGCACAAAATAAGTGGCATTTGAAGTAGAAAAAAAACCCTTTCTAGGATACAAATGCTTCCGCTATGGAACATTTGGTTTGTCACCCAATGACAGTAACTAGGTCAAGCACATGTCCCTAGTAAAATCCAATCAAAATACAAAATCCCTCTTACTTAAGAATGATCTCAACCATGATAAGCTTTGATACCATGTGGGAGTTTCTTGGAATTTAAAATTTCAATGTGAAAAAAAATCATCTTCAACCTAGAAGGTTTCTTAGATATTAGCCCCATAAATTTTGAGCCTTTGGGTTGTTGTAAAACAAGGTATAAAACAACAATTGAAAGAACATAATGTTTCACTTCCAAACAACCCAAAGTTCTAACAAGTTAAGGGTAAAAGATAACAAACCAAAGGAAGGCGAGAAGTTTGTGGGGGAATGTTTGGTTTGCCAACAAACCATGGCTAGAAATTAAGGGTAAAAGATAACAAACCAAAGGAAGATAACAAACCATGGTTAGAAGTTTGTGGGAGAATGTTTGGTTTGCCAACAAACTAAAGTTGAGACAATTAAGACCCCCCATCTGTTACAACCTTTATCCATTCCAAGTTAGCATTGGGAGGAAGTCTCAATGGATTTTATCACAATTTTACCCAAGTCTGAAGGAAAGAATGTTGTGGTGGTGGTAGTTGATAGACTTACCAAGTATGCACACTTTTGTGCATTATCTCATCCTTTTAAATCCAGTACAGTTGATACTGCATTTATGGAAACTGTTGGACACCTAATCCTCAATGGATTAGTGTGGAAACCGAATAGACAAAGTAGTCCAAGAGACCTTGGGATGTGAAACCCAACGGTCACATATTGTACTATAAATGTATATCTCTTGTTAATAAAAATTGTACTCTCCTGATTATCTTTCATATTGTTCTCGCTCCCATGTGTGTTTAACATGGTATCAGAGCAATGATGTGTGGCCTGTGTAGTTTTCTTCCTCAAGGTTTATCCTTTAGTTAAAAAAAAATGACATGTTGTTATTCCCTGAGCAACTGGTATGAGCTACCTTGAATAGCGCTGGCTTAGTCTTCATTACCTGTAACGCTCCATTAATTTTGTCTACCATACCTGCGCTCTGTCTGCCACACCTGTGTTGCCCTGACATATTCTATTTATAATTCCTGCGCCCTGTTCAGTTGAATACGCTCAGACTTCAAAACCGTTTCATATTCTCTGCAAACTCATCTCTGTCCATAACGCGTTTCCTTTCCAGCGCTGCCTCTGCTGCAAACTCACGATTGAAACGTTGAATGATGGCCTGACATGTTGCACAATAACCTGCTGGATATGAACCGAAGACCTTCTGCATAATGGTGTGGCTGCTCTGCGCAGTGGAAACGTGGTGACAGCAGACACAGAAAGGACAGTAACGCACTCTGTTACTCGGTTGATGGCGAGTTTAACATTCGAGGATGGACAACATCAGTGTTGAAATTTTGAATGGTTGTTGAGTAACGTCTGCTGCTGGCTTACTATTCAAACAACAAAATAACTTCAAACACTGTGGAATGATATATTTAACTATGCGTTCCTTGCTCATAATCGACTGGAGGTCTATATTATTGCTGCACATGGTCTACGAGCCCTTTCTTTATCCTATGTCCCTCTACAAATACTGGAGCTCGATTTTCTGAGATCTGACGGGAGTCCATACCAGAAAAGGAGGTGGAACTGTAAAATTTCGCTGTTTGTAGCGGATTTGACACTGTGCACGGGCTTTCGCTTACATAGAAATGAAGATTTCAGCTGCGTTATTGCGGTTTTATCGTTGATACGTGAATTGGGGGGTATGAGTCCACTTTGGAGAAGCCTGGTCCAGTGCTTGGGCGACAAGCCAACCCTAATAGGCTCCTGTGCATGAACGCGGACGCTAAACATTAAACGCTGTCATATATCTGCGTTTATGAATTGTGGTATCAACATTTGTATTGAATCAGAGCTATTATTGATATTAACGTTGTCCAAGTTCTATCAACGTTGTATTATTGATATTAACGTTGTCCAACGATGGTATCAAAGGTATTAACGCTTGGTGCCTCCATACATGTTCATACCTGTTCTATGGTGCCTCCACGCAAGAAACGTTGTCCCAGTTCAATGGTGTCTAACGCTGGTTGAACGCGCTGCATGGTATATGGTATTTAAATCATATTTAAATCTCAATTTTAAATTGATCCTACAGCAGCTCTGCGGTTTTATTTTGGCATACAACGCTTTGGTATATAACTCACATAGCATACAGCGCTTTGGTATATAACTAACATGGCATACAACGTTTGGTAGATAACTGACATGGTTCAAAAATTAATGCATTAATAGCTCTATTGAAAGAGTCCCAGGATCATGATCCAACTACAAAATCTGTTGTATTTTCACAATTTCAAAAAATGTTGGATCTCTTGCAGGAACCTTTGGAAAAGTCAGGCTTCAAGTTTGTCCATTTAGATGGGTCTATGCCTCCAAAGAAGCGTGTTGCATCCATTACAGCATTCATATTTATATGAATTGAGTATATACGTATTAACGTTGTCCATAAAGTTAGAATGGTTTATCAATTGATGTATGTCGTATGATGTGGAAGCATTGTTGTCTGCAGTCATCAATGACCTGGAATAGCAAAGCAACCCGCTTTTGAATAATGGTGTTGATTTATTTAATGGTATGTGCCCGTCCAAGTTCTGGTGTTGAATGCGTTTTGGTGTTGAATGCGTTTTGGTGTATATTAAACTGAGTTGAATGGTATATGCCTATGCCTATGCGTTTGAGTATTAACGCTATTTAATGGTATGCTTGGTAACACTGTCCCTTTATATGGTATTGAATTGAGTTTGTAGAATGGTCCAGCATATAGTCACAAGTTTTGTGGAGTCTAGAAAAATGTTGACTTTTTGAAGGGTTGTTGTGAGAAGTCAAAACAGTAAGCGCTGGAGAATTCAATGTATGATAGTGTTGAATGCTGAGTTGATAATGCGTGTTGCGAGTTTGAATAAGGAGAGAAGTAATGAGCCAGAAGGCGCAGTCCAGAAATTGATTCAAATGGGTAAGATATGATGGTGGTTGCATAAAGTTATAATGCATGTAAATGATATATGATCGTATTAAATTGCCAGACTCAGTCTTAACGCATAGAACATTTGTTTGGTTGAAATTTGATTGTGAAATGAAATCTGATCTTAAAAGGCGCATTTACAAGATTGGACTTTGGATTGAATGATGTTTATTTGATATTAAAGCATGTAAACTGGGATTGGAAATGCAGATTGTAATTTGGGATGATGTGTATAAACACATGTGAATGTTTGTAATTAAAGAATGAGGGAATTAAAACTTGGGTATGAATAAAGGAAGTATTCATAATTTTGATGCTTGAGACAACAAACTTAAAGGAATATCGTAAATTTTTATATTGAGGGAATCTTTCCAACCAGTTGAGCAAGAAGGTGTGTGAATCTTCAGCAATTCGTTTGTCTCCTGACTTGGATATATCTGAAGAAGTGTTGGTATAGGTACTTCAAATAATTATTAATTTCGATACTTGCATCCGAAAGGAAGATAATCCACAAGGGTATTGCCTTTTGATAGCCATCATTTCTGATTTGAAAGTAAAGGAGTACTTGAAGGATCCAAGCAAGTTTGCAGTTGTTGCTGCCCCAATTGTGGCATGTATTTAAAACCCATTATAGTTTCTGTCTAAATATATATATGCATTGATTCCCTGATTCATTTGCTGCACATTTATACAAGATATTGTTGTGTACTATCAGTGGATATTACTTTTATGCATTAAGTAATAATTGTGATCAGCTTTTAAAGGTGTAAATCTGACATTGAAGAAAAATGGCCAGAACCAGTGAAGTATTAGAGTTCATGAAAACTCTTATACAATATACTGTTGATGACACATTACAAATTAGCATAGGGTCTCTCTCAGAAATTCATACATGTCTACAATATGCACAAGAACAGATTGAATTCTTGCAGCTTGAATCTCAACTACAGCACGAAGAATTACAACAGTGGAGTCATCATTCTGAACCTGTTTCTGTTTAGAAGACTGAAACAAACTCCCATAAACAACAAGACAATAATGTTATAGTTCATTCAGATAAAGCAGTAGTTGTTCATGCAGATGCAAAAACTCAGTCTGCACTTCCCAAGCCCATCATCAGACCTTGGGAGCAACTTGTCCACAACAAGCACAGAACTGGTCTTGGATATGACAAGGACTTGTCCTTTCATATTCCAGACTACTCAAAGCCCATTCAGTTTCAAAGTGCTGGATTCATTTATGAAAGTTCACCTGCTCCTCATGACAGTTCAGCTTCAGCTGTTCCAGACTCTGCTCCTCTTCCACAACAGCAACAACAACAACAAATCGTGAAATGCCAACACTGTGAACGAGTTGGCCATTTGAAAGATCACTGTTTTGATCTTCATCCATGTAAGCACTGTCATAAAACTAGCCATTCTTCAAACAGATGCTTCAGAAACAAACACCCTGCAAGAACAAAGA
>APFE031115604.1:7286-64631 GCA_000404065.3 Pinus taeda | reverse complement strand
GGGATTCAGAGTTTGATAGTGAGGTTGGATTCTGAACTCGTTGTATTACAGCTTAATAGAGTATAAGCCATTAGAAATCCAATTTTATTAAGATTATTTTTGAGAGTGCATCTCTTGGAATGTGAATTTGATTACATTGAATATCAGCATATTCCAAGATCTTTAAATACATTAGCAGATGAAATTGCTTCTCAAGTGTTAAGTAGACATGTATGATAATCATACAAGTAAATTTAAAAACATTCCATAACATATGTAACAAGACAAGCCAGTAATAACGATATCATATATATATATAGGAGTGTGTCAAAAAATACATCGTCTTCAATCATAGGTTGAAAAACACCTTATGATCGGCAAAAATGATAAGTACAAAAAACAAAATGTCACATGTGACTACATAAGCGATCATCCCATCACTGGTGATGATCTCGATATGAAACCACTGCGCGAGCCACCTTACAAAGGAACCTCCTAAAAGGTCCTGGGACTCCAATCACATAGCGCTGAAGCCGACGAGGAATGTCGTCTATGCTCGTCTCAGGAATATCCCCTGTCAGGCACTCTAGGTAACTCTCCAACTCAGCCAAGGTCTCTGCTGACTCGTCCTGTGGGGCTGGAGCTGGTGCAAGTGGTTGCCTTCTCTCAAAAGGCCGGAGAGCGGCTGGTCGCTGTGGACCCACATCTACATTTTAAAATTATTACTATCAGTTTTGAGACGATATAAAAAATAATAAAAATTAACAATAGGAAAATGTTGAAAATGATTACCTGAGTCATCCCACTGCTCTTCTGGAGGAAGAGCCATGTCTGGGTCTCCGCGGAAGTCAATCCCAGTATATGGAAAATCATGAATAGAAAAGACCTGATGTCCCAACCACTGGAAGAACTCAGGTTTGAACCGGATGACCTCGGTCCCCTCATCAGGATGACGGGCCATGACTGCAACCCATCGCATCAGTCTAGGCTCTCGAGGATGCGCAGCTACAACTGTGAGGTGTTGTGGGATGATCATAGGAATCCGCTCCAGGCCAAAGCTGACGACTATAGCACCATATCCAAAATTATTTAGCCGTCCGTTCTTGGCCCTGGTCAATTGGCCCTTCACGTTGGAAAACACAGCATTGCACCAGGCTAAAACGGTGCCCTGAAAGCAATCGACTGCCATCCGCATCTGGGATCTAGTGGCAATGCGTAAAGCGGCAGCCCTGCAAAGTCGAGTAATAGTGAATGCAATTACTTTCAGTTCAGGAAGGGTTATGTACTTGATGTCTATCCCTTTGTCTCGAGACTGGCTGTTGCAGTACTCTAGTCGAAGGCTATCGACAGACTGGCCACCCGCCCTAGCCCCAAACAGGGTCAAGTCAACGCCTCTCTTAGGCAAACCAGTCAAAAAATATATGTTCGCCGGCTCAATATCAAGTTGGTGGCCACCAATCAAGAAGCACTGGTCCTGGACGTTCCACCTGTCAACCATCCACTGCAAGAAGTCCACTTGAGCCCTCATGCTAGGAATGGCCCAGTATTTGTACAGTCTGCACGCCCTCAAAGCATCCAACGAAGGTTGATGATTCCATGCGGCTGCATCCACATCCTCGTGTTCGTGTTCTCTCCAATACAGCATGATGTACTCCCTACATCAAGCCAAAAGACCAATTAGCATGCTAGAAAAGTTTTTCTTTGGTCCAATTTTGAGAATGTTTAGTTGAAAACCCTTGCGTCGGGGTAAACACCCTGCCTTTAGACACAGTGCGTGGGACCGCACTTTGTCCAAAGGGAAGGTGTGGACCCCGACCTTTTTCCCAATGGAGAAAAATTCGGGGTGCGCAGGTTCGTAGTGGTGGACCTGCGTACCCCGAGCGCGGGTTTTTCGCCCAAAAACCCTCCTAAAAAATCAAATAAATGACTAAAATGAAAAAATAAACGGATGAAAAACAAGAGGAGGATGATGTGGATTACCTGGTGAAGACGGCGTCCGATTCTGAAGGTTGGATTCTCCGCAATCCTCTCGGGAAGTTTTCAAAGAAAAAGCACTATTTCCTCACCCAAATCACAAATGGTAAAAATGA
This sequence comes from Pinus taeda, assembly GCA_000404065.3. Lineage (NCBI taxonomy): Eukaryota > Viridiplantae > Streptophyta > Pinopsida > Pinales > Pinaceae > Pinus > Pinus taeda. Next base: position 62,562 of record APFE031115604.1, on the reverse strand, counting down.
ATTGTAAAAACCCATTTTTATAAGTTTTTTGAGTAAATGAATTCCAAATTTGTTTATGTTTCACTTTAAAAAGGTATTATTACGATGTTTTTATCTCTTTCAAGCAGGTATGAGTAATGTTCGTGTTTTTGTGCAAGATAACAGGATTATTCAGGCGAAATCAATCATTTTCAACCAGAGTCACCTTTTAAGCCCTTTTCTGACTCCTAAAACATGAAAAGATTGCCGAGTTTTTCTTTTAAACTCGTTAAAACGGAATTAAAAGACAGTCGATTTACAACTCTTTTTCGACCGTAAAAAACATAAAAAGATCGTCAGATTTTTGTCATTTCAAATTCGATATTGGTTATAAAACGACGTGTCCTTGGTTGCTTTTTTACTTTTTTGGATCAAAGGCACTAATAACGAAAAGTACTCCTTGGTCGTAAAAAATCAAGCGGTTCTCTCAAGTATTATTTTATACTTTTTCGGGCTTGGGAGACACAAATTTATGAAAAAGTAAAACCCTGGAGTCTTCTTTAGTTTTTTCAGACTCTCTAAAAATGAAAAACGTCGAGTTTCTTCTATACTGGACTCTAAATTTCGACAGTAAAGGACCTGTTCTATTACAAACAGGAATGGACCACTCCTTCTTAGGGTCCGAATTTAAACTAAGTTGGACTCACCCGAAGGGTGAGCTTATAATCAAGCATATGTTATCCTCCTCAAGCTTGTAAAAAATAAAGAGGTACTTGCCAGAAATGGTGGGGGAAAAGAGAGAAAAGTGAGTCTGTTTGTCACACTTTGTAACCACTCTTGAACACGACACTTTCATTCACCTGGGTTGGGAAATCCTTTACCTAACAGTTGATCAAACCACATTGAAAGTATTCAGCCGGTTTCTGGGTATTAACTTTGGGTCAATTGTCACCAAACCATCTGTCGTGTCGTTATGTGTTCAAGAGGTCAGTGCAAATAAGCCATTCATCTGCAAAATGTCTGTCATCCATCTTGACCATCCCTGAGTCATTCCTTGCAACTAAATTTCTTCAGCTTGATCTATGATTTTGTGTTGTGGGCTTGCCTACGACGGATCGCTTTCTATTGACTTCAACTCATTAACTAGAAAGATTATCTAGAAATCGTCAGTACCTTGAGATCTACGTGCCTCAATGGCAGGTTTCTCGCCTTTGACGACCGTTTACATCATCGACTTTCGATCAAAGGATTCTGTGACATGTTTGACATCAACACATCTTATCACATCTCATGGATTGCACTGAGTACTTTGAGAGCCATTGTCATTATTGGTGGTTTCTCTCACGCTTGTTAACGGTTTACATCATTGACCAGTAATCAAGCGGTTTCTACCATGTTTGACTTCGACACATTCATTCGCATGGATAGAATCATACTGTTTCGGGAAGTAGAAATGAAGACCCTGGGTCTAGTTTCCACCATCCAGGCTGCGAGGAATTTTGTATTCATTATACTATGGACTATTCATAAACAGATGGTTGCATCCATAGTGTGTCCACATTTGTCTATACTTATGATGTGTTACAAGATCATTCCTATATCAGAGCAGTAGTTAGTGTTTTTTTAGTCAGTTTTTATCTGAGTATGGGAATGCCTACCTCAGCGATGATATGATCTCATATATATATTTTGCATTGAATGTTTTTACAGGTTCCAACCTGGCTCTCCGCGAGATGATCCTTGAAATGATAAAGTACTTCACTCTTCCTAAATGATAAATGAAATCCTCATCTACTACAGACTTCGCACTTTAGGGGGCAATCTGTTACACAAAAATATCATCACCTTGATTATTTGCAATCAGTATGGGTCTATCATCACTTGTACTGACCTCCTAAGCAAGTCTCAGACCTCAGCTCTTCAAAATAAGCTTTGGAAATGAGAGAAAGACATCAAAAAGCAATGTAACTATGGTTCCACACTTTCTCTCACTTTTGCCTGCGGGCCCGCACCCTTTGTTCAGAGTACCTGCGTACTTATACACTCTGTATGTAAAGGGGAGGGTGCGTACCCCTGTGAAAGTAAAAAGGCACAATTTTTATCTTAAAAAGCTCACTTTGGGTTGATTCTAGATGATTCTAGAAGGAATTTTGACGTGGATTGTTCGCTCCAAAGTGGTTCATGCATCCCAAAAGAGAAGGAGCTAATCCCTTGTTAGGAGGAGCTATCCCTTTGAAGGAGGATTCTATCCCTTTGAAGGAGGACCTAGTAACTTCCCTCCATTGCACTATAAATTGAGGCATTGGGTTAGTGGCTAGAGAGGTTAGAAGCTGAACATTTTTGAGGGTAAATGCTGGTGAAATCAAGACTTCCTAGTTGAGCTTAAGAGGAGACATCACATACCTTTTGGGCTTCATTGGGGAGTGAGTGAAGCTTGTCAAAGTAGAGGAGACTTCTTGTTGGACCCTGGGAGGAGCTTGTATAGCGTCAAGGAAAAGGTTGTAAAGTTCTTGTTCTTTTGAATTAATACAATTAGACTCATTTTTCTCAACAAGTATTTCATGTTATTTGTTTCATGGACTCCTTGAATTTCATGTTAAATATGTTTTATGATATTGGCTTTTCAGGTGCTATTTAATTTGTTTGCCTTGTTTGTGTTTGCAGGTTTGCGACAAAGGAACTCATTTGGATCAAAGAGCAAGGGCATCCCCAAACTTGCATTGGACATAAGGTAGGCCTTAAACACACTTGTTTGCCATTATTTATAAAAGCACATTTAGAGAAAGATAGTGTCTGGTTGGTTTGCTTGTCATTAGGTCTTCTTTAGATTCTAGGAAGGTCTATCTTGTCCGCAAGATCGACTCATTCCACGTGACAGAGGCTATCTTGTTTGCACAATAAATCTAGTTAGCATGATACAACTTTACAATATATTAACCCAAACATAAATAAGATCATGATATCCAAATAGTCACTATTTAGCATGTTTACATCATAACTCATACACAATTATCATTCACACATATGCAAATTCAATATAGATTAGTACAACACCATATCACAAATATGTCGTCTCATACCTGAATGTCGTAAATCTAACCATCTACGTAGGTTGACCCAGATTAACACTATACATATAACATCAAGATCTTGAATGCAATGAACATAACCATCACGCATATGATCAGTCCGAATTACAACATCAAGATCTCAATGAAATAATCCTAATCATCAAGTTAATAGCATATAAAAAAAATAAGCTATATATCATGCTTATCAACAACATATAACCTAATCATCAAGTTACCTAACATAAAAAACAATAGTAATGCATACAACCACAAGTTACCATCATTCTTGACTATCCGAATCATGTGCATATGACTATGCTACTCAACTAACATCTATCATGAATGTAACCATAACATCAAAAGACATGTACATAAACCTAATGTATATAAACCTAATGCATATAAAAATCCTTGACTTACATACCTGCATTCCAAACATACAATACCTATATGATGACATGTTCTTGCCTCAAGGTCCAATGCTGCTTTACCTCATTCAACACATTAGCATCATAAAATACCAATAGCACCATGATGACCTAAATTGTATATGATGACTTCAAAAGGCATGTTTGACCTACTATTCATGCATAACTATAACCAAGACCATGCATGCATAACGACTGCATATAGACATATAACACATGAGTACAAAACCATATACACATCCTTCTAGCTAGAGTATAGTCATCAATGCATGACCATATCAACTTCACAAACCATGACCTCATGCATGCCAAAAACAATTACTCCACTGTATGCATTTCCACTTGAAACCATCAACATGCATAAGAAATGCATAATCAACTACACATACACATAACACATGTAGTCGAGCAAAAGCGATCAATTATTGTAATCAACCTATAAGACTGATACATGTAACCACACATACAAGAATGCAATCTAACATACAAAGATGTAATTAAGCGACATACAACAACATGTAAGCGACATATAACAATATGTAACTAACCATATACTCATGACGATGCATTCCTCAAAATCAACATCAAGTCCCTCATGGCAATCCTTTTATACAACCATGATCAACAAGATGCAATGCAACAAGCACATGGAATGCAAGTGTAAGAACACACATGAAACTGACATGCATGCATGACCAACACACACTACCCATCCAGTTTGAGGGGTGAACCATGCTCTGAAACCACTCTGTAACACCCTCCTCCCACATCTACCCAAGTAACCATGCCAACTGGGGTAAACATGAAACGAGAGGCTACTATGATCAAATTCGACCTCCTATGTGACGTTAAGGAAGTAGAATCGATGGAACATCACACACAATCATCCAACATCATCAACATAATCCTTAGGGGACAAGTTAGCCTCTCAGACAACCTATCCCTGGGTCCCACTTTTGTTCTAGATCTCTTAGGCCATATTCGCTCTCATGTTATGGGAAAGGGAGTGACCAACAACCTAAAGTTGCTCTCACGGACTTTCCTACCAGCGACCAGAGACCAAAATTACTAGTTTTGTGCCAGTGACCCCAGGATTTAAGACACTTTTTCGGGCCCAGAGCCCAGGTCACTGCCCAAAATGGAGTTATAGTTTGAAATCAATAAAAGTACAAGGAAACAATGGTGCAAAATTAATAAGATGAACAAGACCATAATGAGACCCCTACTAGCCATGACAAACATTTCGTCAAATATATCATCAACATGTAACCTAAAGGTGTAAACAACATAGTTAAGTGTAGGGATCTCATACTTATCTAAGAATAACTATGAACCATTGTTCCCTCATGTCATTTGCTGCACTATAATATTTTAGGTCATAGACACATTATCCATTCATGTAAAAATAAAAACATGTTGAGAGCTATACATAGATGCTATCATAAATTGTACATATAACCAACATAATAGGAAAAGACATACCATAAACATATCAACCATCAAAATCCGCATATACATTAATACATTTACACATGGAAATCAAGGGAATGAATTTTTCATTAATGCTGCAATGAACCAACTGGAGATGGGACTACCACATTCCACCTGACCGTAGATTGGTTGAGCCAAGTCTCTCTTCAGCCAATCACTCTGATGCCATATTCAAAGCATGAATGTGGGACTCATAGAAAGCACCAAGAATACCAATCAAAATGGATTCCACCGGAGTTCTCTGCCTACATTGTGAGGAATTTGAGTGCCTCCTAGTCTCTCAGGCTTTACCGTGCATCCACAGTCTGATCTAGGGATTACTAGGCCCTACACCGAGACATACTCTCCAGGATTTACCATGCATCCCGCCCCAAGATCACTAGGCCCAACGGAGATAACATCCACCTCTTGTCTTTACCATATATCCCTCCATTCACTGACAAGGATTCCTAGGTCCATCAAGGCACACAATCTGGCTTTACTACAAGCCACAGTCTAGTTTAGGAGTTACTAGGCCAGTGGCTTTGTGATCTTCAGTCCGGTTCAGGGACCACTCAGACCATGTGTTTGTCAATTCAGAGATCCACCCCACTTAGCTTCGAATCCAATTCAGCCATCCCACATAAACCAAATGAGAGAACCCATCTCATCAAAGCTATCAAGAAATGGCAAGACTAGGATGAAAATACTGTCACACCTAGAAAAACCCATGCCAAGATAGAAAATAAAAACATGCAATCCCATGCGTGCCAAATCTAGCAAGGAAAATACACATGCAATTCGATACCTACAATGAAGCATGTTGTAGATTCTTGATCCTACCTTTCCCCGCTTGATCTTTGCTTACTCTTTCCTTCTTTGCCTTTCTTGCTCTAATGCCAAAATGCTTCAAGAAACTCTATGTTTCTAAGAGTGAGAGAGAGAGAGAGAGAATAATGAGAGAGCTCCAAAGCTAAAATGACAAAATGTTACACTGAACAAGCTTGCCAACTGATCCTTAGAAGCCTTTTTATCAAGGAGGCCTCTATTTTCTTCATTTTCTATCATTTGCCTTCAATTTTCTCCTCACACGCAACCTGTGACCTTTCACCTTCCTTTTCTCCTAGTTTCCATTATTTCCTTTGCCAATTTCCTTAGCCATAAACAACCAAATGAACACCCCTTCTAGGATGTCTTGCCCAACAATCAACTTGGAATATGTGTGCCATCATCCGTGGTATTTATATATTTTTACATGGAATTTTCACTAGGGCTATTACACTGTGAAATTAGGACTGGACTCACCTTCAACTTCACTCACAATAAATGATATAATGTTGGATTTTAGTATGAAAATTAGCCAAAAAACTGAAGTAATGTATTACTTTATGGCTACGTAAACTTATTTCACATGAGATGATTGTCATGAAAAATAGACCACTGCATGGGCCCATCTACTACCCACCTGTTCACATAGGACCTTAATAATGGTCAATCAACATGCACATATGGACAAACACAACACCACATGGGCCTGTCTACCAACCACTTGTCCAACCAGCATTCTATCCCCGTCTATTTTCATCCAGCTTGCTGACATCCCTGATACCAGTCCCTGTCATGCAAACTAATAAGCATATGCAACACCTTTAGGCCCATTTCACTTTAGTTCCACTTGAGAGGGTTGCAGACATACTGTTCACTATTACTTGATATTTTATAGAATCTAAATGATGGGAAGGGATTAGGTAAGTTCAACACACACCATTTGTTGTTTAATGATAGTTAAATATGCAATTTAATGGACTATACTTTGTCATTATTAGCACTGCCCCTTCAAGGATGCAGGGACTCTTGTAATTGTTTTATCCCTATGCATTATTTTGTACAAAGAAACAAACTAAATTTACCTAATGTTTTCAAATTAATTTCTATAAGTGTCTTTTTCTCATCCTATGAGATTCTTCCAGCAGTTATCTCAAACAATAAGGAATTTAAAGGTATTATTTGGCCTCAAATCAAGGTGAGATGTAAGCAAACTTAAGATAAATTCCAGCGGTTCAATTTCAATTAAGTAATGTTAGACTAATGGAAACATTAGTTTGTCAACATTTTATGTTTAAAAAAATTAAGAATATAAAAGAGACGCTAGGCTACTATCATGTGTAAACACATACATGGCTCATAATACACATAACTTATTAGTGTATAAACACATGCATGCCAATCCTATAGATGTCTTCAGTGTCCTTGCTTCACATGGTAATTTCATTGCAGCTTGGGATGGTTGTTCTTCGATCATGAACTGTTCACATCCAAACTCCATATCCTTAGCACCCCAACTAGCTCCAACTCCTTAGCACCCCAACTCCTCAACTAACAAGCTAACCAACAAGCTATCTCCCCATCTAACAAGAAAGAAATTGCAGTAATAAGCCAAGAAGGGTTATTAAACCAACCCACTTCATTTCATCTCCCAACCTTCTTGGATTTTTTAACAAACAACAAGCAACCCATCTATGTTGCAATCAGGTCCAAAATGAGAAAACAACAACAATTCTTGGTGGGTACCTGCTCAAGAGCCATCAACAAATGTATGAAAATATATAGTTTTCAAAGAGCCAATAACAAATGTCAATGTAGCCCGTGGAATCACTTGGAGCACACAACATAAAAAACACCTGGAGCACCAAAATGTTGAAAATAGCAACAAGAAATGATAAAATAGAATCTAGAATATTCCAATTTTAATTTGTCCTTGAATTAAAATTCGAATTTAGTCTCACCAACTACTTGAATATAATTAATTGATTCATTATGGATTAATTAGTTGGAGAAATTCAAGTTAGTAGTCTTTATGAAGTCATGCAAAAGTTATCCCTTAAATTAAGGAGATTATTCCTTAATTAAGGAGATAAGATTGAGTTTTATTTTAGTTGTAATTAGTTAAGTTCAGTTAAATTAGTTCCAAACTGTTTGAGGAACTAATTGTGAGTTATTAGTGAGTTGATGCATGCATGCACTCAACAAGTGTACTCCAGATAACTGAGGATTCTCTCATCAGAAACTCATGCATGTCTTTTCTGAGAAAGACCCAGTTGAGTTAAATGTCAAGGATAGGTTACTATCAATTGCATGTGTTTTCCTATAAAGGAAACTCATCCATGCAGTCAAGGAAAGGTTCCTTGAGGATTGTGCAGTTCTGACAGGGTGTAGGATCAGTGTGAGTGATCAGTCTTCCACTTGGTAACAGGAGGATCACCCAGAGAAACTGCGCAAGGAAATAAGAGGCTTGGAGGGCACAGGAGAAGGCTTGTGAGAAGCTTTGATTGTCTATGAGCATCCAGGAGGATTGTACTGAGAATTGGCTAGTTGTGAGAGCTAAGGCTTTGTACAATTCTGATATATTTCCACCTTGTGTGATAATACAGATAGTGGGGTTTTTAGCTAAGGCTTACCCCTGAGTATTTTCTGTGTTTCATGTATATTGATTCTTCTTCTTATGGTTATATGTGTTCAACTCTGATTCAACTCGATCTTTAAGCTTCCGCAAGTTTGATAGAATTAGATTATAGTATTTTGCTTTGGTATATTGCATTATCGGGTTAATCTACAATCAAATTTTCTACATGGTCTTAGAGCTAGATTTATAGAGAATTTGCAAGAAATTCTACATGGTATCAGAGCTGAGTTTAATGGAGCTCTGAACAGTATATAGAGAAGAGAATTTGAAGTTTGAAGTTTGGGGTTGCAGGTGCAAATCGAATTCTTATCATACTTCAAGGTTGGCCAATGACGTTATATGGCTTGAGACTCGAGTATGCCTTGGAAGGTAGCTCGAATTACATAACATGGAAAGATTGCATAGAGCTTGTATTAGAAGATAACGGCTTGATGGATTTCATTGATCAAGAAATCCCAAAGCCAGGTTCAAATAATGCACAAGAGTTCGCTGAGTGGAAGAAATGTGTGGTGAGGGTGAGATGGATCATCCTTGAGGGAGTTCGAGACCATATTGTCTCAAGTCTCCATGGGAAGGATACTCCATATCCAATGTGGAAGACATTGAAGGACCTTTACCAGAACAGTAACGACCAAAGGAAATTGGCGCTCAAGGATAAGCTTCGAAGAATCAAGATGGAGAACTGTGATACTATTTCCACATATCTGAACAAGCTCACCACTTGCAGAGATGGGCTTAGTAGTGTGGGAATAACTACTTTTGATGATGATATGGCGAGCCTCACTCTCCTTGGCCTTCCAAAGAGTTGGAATAACTACCAGGACTCTGTGAATGAAGGGAGAAACTGTCAGATTGGGAATGACTGTGGTTGGATCTCATGCAGGAGGAGATTAGGACGAGCACATGAGATTGTTCTTCATCCAAGGATGATGATGAAGAAAATATGGCCTTAGCAAGTAAGGCAAGTAAAGGGAAGGGGAAAGCATCCCATTCCGAATCGAATTCTTCTCATGGAGGGAAGAAGGTTGACAAGTCTAAAGTGAGATGCTTTAATTTTCATGAGATGGGTCCTTATGCGACTAATTTCCCATCGAAGAAGTCCAAGAAGGGATCCTTGGAAGGATCAGAAGGTGAGGCATTAGCCTCTTAGTTCGAAATGGAATTTACCCTCATCTCATGCATGGTGTCATCGATGATGGGTTGTGGTTGGTAACTTGATAGTGGAGCCTCATTCCACATGATCGGAGATAAAAGTTTATTCAGTGCCTTGGAGGAGAAAGACCTCAAGATGCACATAGACATGGGTGACGATGAAAGGTTTAGTGTTTTAGGAGTGGGCACAGTTACTTTTCAGAGGGAGCATGGAGCTTGTATCGCCTTGACCGATGTGAAGTATGTGCCTGGACTGAAGAAGAACTTGGTATCGATCGTGATGTTGGAGGACAAAGGCTACGATGTTGGCTTCAGTAAGGGAAAGGTTTTCCTTAGACACATCACCAAAAGATATGTGAAATAGATTGGTTCACGAGTCATAAACCTGTATGCTCTTGAGGTTCAATATGCATGCAAAGCCTTGAGGAGCAAGGAAAATGTTAGAGACTTGGTGGTTGAGAGGGAGAGTACACTGCCTCTGAACATGCAGTCCCAAAAGAAGCCTCAGACAATTGTGGAGGAGCCATGTTAGAGTTAGCAGAGGGATCACATGCAGCCATACCTCCAGGTGTGAGGTGGGATGATGTGAAGTGATAGTCCTAAGAAGGCTGAAATTGGGCAGGGTGCATTGAGAGGTTTTATCTCATGGATCATACCTTGCTACTGAAGCCCAAAGTACATAGTAGCGGGAGGAATCAATGAGATTGATGCAGTCAGAGATCAAAGTGACATAGGCTAGAGTCAGATACTGAAGAGTGCAAAGAAGGATTGACAACAATGCAGAAAGGTAGAGTCAACAAGAGTGCAAATTTTTTAGTTGATAGTGGCAATAACAGTTAGAGACTTTGATAATAGAGGCATCATTCTGATTTAGGTTGGATTTTTTTTATTTTTTCATTTTTCTCGGAGATTGATGGAGCAACAACACTAGAGAGAAGTGTTGCATGTAGAACATTCCAAAGGTTTAGGATCGGATCTAGTTGAATTCCTTTCTTGTTGAGAGGGAGTGTTGAAAATAGCAACAAGAAATGATAAAAATAGAATCCAAAATTTTCAATTCTAATTTGTCCTTGAATTAAAATTCGAATTTAGTCTCACCAGCTGCTTGAAAATAATTAATTAATTCATTATGCATTAATTAGTTGGAGAAATTAAAGTTAGAAGTCTTTATGAAGTCATGCAAAAGTTATCCCTTAAATTAAGGAGATAATATTGAGTTATATTTGAGTTGTAATTAGTTAGCTCAGTTTACTAAGTTAAGTCCAGTTAAATTAGTTCAAACTGTTTAAGGAACTAATTGTGAGTTATCAGTGAGTTGATGCATGCATGCACTCAACAAGTGTACTCCAGATAACTGAAGATTATGTCATCAAAAACTCATGCATGTCTATTCTGAGAAAGACCCAGCTGAGCTAAATGTCAAGGACAAGTTACTATCAGTTGCATGTGTTTTCCTATAAAGTAAACTCATCCATGCAGTCAAGGAAAGGTTCCTTGAGGATTGTGCAGTTCTGACAGGGTGTAGGATTAGTGTGAGTGATCAGTCTTCCACTTGGTAACAGGAGGATTACCCAGAGAAACTGCGCAAGGAAATAGGAGGCTTGGAGGGCAAAGGGGAAGGCTTGTGAGAAGCTTTGATTGCCTATGAGCATCCATGAGGATTGTACAGAGAGATGGCTAGTTTTGAGAGCTAAATCTTTGTATAAGTCTGATATATTTCCACATTGTATGATAATACAGATAGTGGGGTTTTTAGCTGAGGCTTTCCCCTGAGTATTTTCTGTGTTTCATGTATATTGATTCTTCTTCTTATGGTTATATGTGTTTAGCTCTGATTCAACTAGATCTTTAAGCTTCCACAAGTTTGATAGTAGAAGTAGATTATAGTATTTTCTTTGGTATATTGCATTATCAGGTTAATCTACAGTCAGATTTTCTATATGGTCTTAGAGCTAGATCTCTAGAGAATTTGCAAGAAATTCTACACAAAATATAAAAAAGAATTGCTTTTAGGTATGTATTCATTTTAATAGGGATATCATTTAAATGTTTAACCAAAAAATACCTGACTTTTAGTCCCCTGGAAAGACGGAGCCTCCCCTAGAATGGTATTGCACTGCCAGTTCTTCCCCTAGTTCCTCCTCAGAGACACTTACCTAGTATTCAAACCCTTCACCTTAATGTCTACTAGTGCACCATCTCCGTGGACGTTAACTCACGACAGGGAACACCACATGTAGTTAATATATACAGTAAAGTCCCCTTCACTTCTTCCCTCAACAAGCTTTGTGTGTCCAACCCTGCAAAACAACTTATTCTTTTCCATGTGTCAAGTGAGCCCTATAAAAAACTGCTTCCTTTATGTCCTCGTGTGCTTCAGCCTGAGCATCCAAAGCTCGAATAGAATATAATTTCCCCGAACGTACTGGAAACAGAACCACTAACGCCTACCTCCTTTAAGTGAAGCATAAAAATAAAATACATGGAGAGAGAGGCTACTTGGTTTACATTCCCATTGGTGCATAGATCGATACAACCAAGATCAACCCATAAACATATGGGCAGTTGGGAGTGGTATTTCACATCACAAGAAACCTACATACCAGAGTAAAAACCATAAGTAGGAGTTTTCTCATTGAAATAAATCACAGGTATACCTATAACAACAAAGATAGGACCATAGTGCAGTTAGGGAAGGCTCATACAAGCTTGGGAAGACAAAATCATCATATAGTCAATCATAAAAAGGGCAACATAAAAACTATACGGGACATAGGCATACCATAAATCATGAGAACCAATGGCAAGCACACCTAGGATTAACACCCTAGTTACAACTCCATCCCCAATTATGCATAATTTATTGGGAATAACAATGCTCTATCAGTTTATTAGACCCAAAATGAATAGGAAATACAATTCTAGATATGGTCCTAATAACGTAGAGGATGCAACACATACACAATTTTATATTCAATCATTAGTGTGCCCCAGAGTCTTTCTCTTCCTGAAGACAAAAAAGGGTTGTCCAATGACAAGCCCAAATTCTAAAATAGGGGGGTTGGCCTTCTTGATCAATTCAAGCCTATGACCTGAAAGATCTAACTTGGGGAGGGAGGGAAGTCATTGTTCTCTTGCCTATATTCATTCTTTGGTAGGTATCTCTATATATATTTATATCTATTGCAAGTCCAAATTCGATCTTTGCCCGCTACATCGTGTGTGTGTGGGTGGATTCACTTAGAACAACAAATGCTATATAATTGGTATTTTTTTCTTGCCTGAGATTTATTACAGCTATACCTTGGGGGACTTACCTTAAAAGTATGACCGCCATATGCCTCGCTTGGTTACTTGCTTGAGAACAAAAAATGCCCACTGCTTACTGGTTGTTGCACCCCTCTCTCTTCTTTCATGCCACCTTGGTTTGAGTAGTTTCATCTTTCTGTTAGTATCACAACCTCAAGAAAAATTTCTTCGCCTGCAACATTAACCCAAGTGTGAAAACTAATGGAGCATTCAACAGACACATAAATGCATGCAAGCTCCATGTGACAAGTCTTTTTCTTTTATTTTGGTTTTACTTTATTTATTATTTATCTTAATTTGTATTAAATTTTTAAATTTTTTATTACATGTGAAAATTTATTATTTATCTCAAGCTTGTATATAAGGTTTCCCTTCTCAATTTCCTTGGTCATTTGAAGATATTCTGCAGCACATTGGACAACAACCAAATTGAAGGAACCAGTAGTGAGCCTAATGTGATAGCAAAACTTGGTGCAAAACTCAAATGCCTCTAAACCCCTGAATGACTTGTAGCTTGTTACAGATAAGTTACTATGGAACACATGTATACAAGTAATAGTAAGAAAAGGTCAATGGTTTAATTATGATTAGCTGAAGATAAAACACCATCACTTCAATAGATGCGGAAGTGATATCACTAGCTTTGTTACAAGGGCTAAATCAAACTAAGGCCAAATAAAAACAGGGTGCACGACGATCAGACGAATATGGAGATCCTCAGAGGAGGAGATGTTGCCTTCACATGATGAATTTAAACCTTTAGAAACTCATGGTACCTAAATTCTTCTTGATTTTTTTGTGGATTATTTAATTCCTTTGAACAATTAATTTGGATCACATAGGTCAAGAGATTTGAACTCTTGACATGACTGTGAGAACATCAAGATAATATACAGTTTTTTTAAAGAAACTTGTATCCATAAAATTCAAACCAATGCAGCAAGTACTGCTTGCTTATGCTATGGTTTATCAGACAAAAGTATTACTTATATTCCCATTAAAACAATTATTTTGTAACATAGCAAGTGGAGATTGTTCAAGCATTTTAAAGGAACCATGCACTCTTTGGTATCTCACTGCTTTATTAGAAATGTTTGTAATAACCCATGTTCAACACCTTTGAAGACATTTTTTCCTGTTGAGGGAGTGAATTTGTTGGATTGTAATAGATCAAGGATGATCTAAAATAACATTCCCTATGCCAATTAAAATTCAACAACTCAAATATTTCGATGAATTAAATGCTTACCTTGACTATAGCAAGGAAACACAAAATTCCCCTGATTCAAATGGATTGAATTCAAAGTACAACAAGAAGGAAACACACAATTCCCCTCACAAGAAGGAAAATACCTTCTAATAGAGCTTTTTGTGGAAGCCCCTATAAAAATAGCCCAAAAAATTGTTTGTAGCGGAGGTGGGTAGACGGATGTTTTTTTAGTGGTGCATCTAAAATATACAAATGAACCGGTGCTTTCCTACCCATACACGCAATCGTTCTACAAATAACATGGTGCACCATCAATAATTTATTTTTTATAAAATAAAAAAACATAGTGCACTACATAACATCAGGCACTGGTGCTTGAATAGTCGATATCATCGTTACCCTTCACATAATAAAATGTCATGGTGCATACCAGTAAGGAGCAACGCTATAATTTTAAATTTCAGAGAAATTTGGTTCTATTTCCAATGAATCCCTAGTGCAGTACAATTAACACAATGCCCCGGGGCATCTTCTAAAGAGCATCGCTAGGCAGTTTTTAAATTCTAAAAAAAATAGTGGTGCTATAGTAAAAACAAAGCATTGATGCAGTACCTGTATAGAAATTCCCTAGGGAATCTCAAGAAAAGCACTGCGATATTTTTTTAATTAAAAAAATGTGGTGCTTTTGGATATATCCCGCACCAGTGCGTTTACTGGTGCGTTTGGTAAAACGCAACGGAGAAGGGTTAAATAAAAAAAATCCCTTGATCGTAATTTTCATATTTACAATCTATAATGCAGGAGAGATATGAAGCACCGATGCCACTCTTTCCACATGCAAATTCCTTGACATCGAATCTTCTCTTGCTCACCATCCTTTCTACTATGCTCACTATTTGAGTTTTCAATTTTTTCAAACCATCCTAAAATTTGTTTTTCTCCATTACGTGTCCACATGCCTCCCCGACGACAAAATGTCCAGGTATTTTGTATGTTTCTTTGTAATTTAATTTTTTAGCAGATTAGAATTGTAAATTAGGATAAATTTTCCACTAATTTTCATTTTTTTTCAGTGCATGGTACATTTGATACGTTTGGTTCACACCGATAGCGGTGCACCTTGTAAATTACATGGTGCACTACAAGTCGGTGCGTGAAAATAACACATCGTCATTTTTGTGGTGCGTTTTATAAAATAAACACATCGGGATTGATGCGATATATTGTACATCGGTGCATCACGCTAGATGCATTTATATTTACCAAGCACAACGCCAATTTAATATTTAAAAATATAGCCATATCTCGATGCATTCGATAACCTGAATGTTTCGTACCGATGTGAAAATGTTATTTGTGCGCACGAGTGCACAAGTTTTCTGCACCGGTATCAAAAGTTAAAATTGTGAACCAACAACGATGTGTTATACTTATGTGCACACCGATATCATTGCAGTTGTAGTTGAAAGCTCATCGTTTTCGGTGCATGACTATGTTTTGAGTGCACTCGGTTTTTTTTTTAATTGAAAGTTATGTTTCCATAATTATAAATACATGTTTCATTTAATATAAAAAAATGTATTTATGTATGAGGATGATGTATTTTATAAGTCATTCATGTAGTAGAGACATCAACAGAGGGAGAACTAGTAGGAGTAGGAGTAGCAGGAAGACTCATACAATATGGTCTTAACATGGTAGGCTAGAGAGAATGAGACGGATTTATATCCTTTCCCTATTACTACAACGACCCGAGCGCTATTGAGGAATGTAGGTCTCCTCAAGTACTATGAGGAGACTACATGCCTGAAGGTGCACTCTTTCTTTTTGGCACATCTGATCCACCGATGGAATATCTAGGAGTAGACTTTTCGTGTTAGTCCTACGACGTGGTATATGCCCATTGAGGAGGACATATACTTTATCACTAGCCTATCCAGGAGAGGGGAGGAATTTCCCCAGTTCCCTAAAGTCCCCCATGGAGTTGCAGCTGGGAGTTGGCTTACATACACTCAGAGATATGTTGGGCCTCATGCAGTTTGTCCATTAGATTTTCAGGTCCGTGGTGGATAGCTAAAGATATATTATTTTGCTATAGAGGAGGTTAGGTGCCTCTCATTATTAGTCACCACAATTGCACACTCTAGTAGTGATGGGTAATTTATTAGTTTCCTCTTTTGTATTATGTTGATCCTTTGATTCAGGTGCCATGTTTCATTAGATGGCCTGCCATTTTTTTGAGGAAGTTTTGCATGGCTTTAGATAGATGTCGTGCATTGATACATGGGAGGGATACCTTCTCTTTTGCTTTCGGGATTTTTTGTTTAACTTTTGAGAGGTTTCCAGAGACGAGGCCTACATTTTCCTATCACCCTCCTAGGTCGACCACTAAGGTCTAGATACGCATGTGGGAGCAGATGATGCTCAAGAGGGGCATGCCAAAGTATTCGGCCATGATTTATCACGAGGCACTGGCACTACTGGCCAGTGAGGATGATATGAATTGGAGAAATTTAGTAATGATGTGCTAATTCCTCATTCAGAAATAAACCCAAGATGCTTATCATTTTCTTTTTCAAGTGCTTCAGGATTCAAAAACTTTTGCAATTAATAGATTCCGATGAGAGTTTCTTATGTAAATGTTATAAATAATTTAACATAAAAACATATACTGAACAACAACAATATAAGAACAGTGAACATCAATATACAACACACAAGCAAATGATAAAGGAGTTCACCCCTCTTGGGCTACGTCTCCTTGGTCTAGCTTCCAATGGCTTGGGCCTCTCTATTATGCTCAGATTACATAAAAAGTGTGTATACAATGCTTAGATTCCTAAGAAACCTGTCTCAAAGAGTTCTGAATACAAAAAAGTGCTAGAATTGACTATTTTTGCATCAAATTCGGATAAGAACTGAAGGAATTATGACTTCTCCCAGTTCTACCACTATTCATTCCACAAAATGCTCCAAAATCGGCAAAAAACTACAAATTAGCCCCAAAATCCACTAACTGGGCAATAATTTCGCCGCACCATGATCCATATCCTATCGGCCTTATCGCAAATTGCAATTGATGGGTTTCAGTGGGTAGAATGTCTTGTTTACTCGATGAAATGCTGCGATTGCGATATCACATACCTGCAAGTGTTTTAAACTGTCGCTTATAACGTTATCACATTTGGGGTCTATCTCTTACGAATCTTAACTTGTGCCAGGAACAATTTTTGTTGCTGCTTCTTTCTTACGATTGCAATATGCGATCAGATCACATTGCGACTCCAAACCTTTCCAGGGTCGGGGTCGATAAGATGTTTTGATCTCCCCTTCACCGATTTTGATTTGCGATTTGCGGTTGCCTCATCGCATCGCAACCCTAAACCTGCCAACGACCGATTTGTAACACCTAAACACTTACTACTATGATATGCGATTTGCAAGGGCCAATCGCGAACCTCCACTTGGTGGCTCCTTATTCACTGAAGACTTGCAACATCATCCCAATCCTGCCATGTAGGCAAGTCAAACATGAACTTAGACATGCTCTAAATTTTGCATACGAACTCGGATTTTAGTGTCGTTCACACCGTTGGATTCAGAATGACGAGCTCTTAAATATGAAGCTAAGTTTTAGAAGATTATGACACTTTGAATTTTTGAGCATAATTCTGAGCACCTGATCACTCCTCCCCACTAGAAGCCTTTTGGAGCCCAAAAGGACCACTTTCAATTATTGAATAGATGAGGGTATTGTCCCCTCACCTTCCCCACTTCAATCCATTTGGCCTTTGATGCATGTGCTCCTTTGAGACCCATTCAAAGATAGTCAATATTCACCCTTTTAGTTGTCCTTGTCCTTCTGTCAAGTATAGTATCTTGCTGAAGCACATCAAGATATTCTAGAAAAAAATCTTCAATAGATGGAATTTGAACATTCTCTCCTTGATATTCAATCAAAGGAGATTCAAACAATCTCAAATTTTCAATATTAACAATGGAATATATTTTCATATATGAAGGTAAATCAAGCTTGAAAGCTTATTACCAATCTTTTCCAGAATTTTAAATGGACCATAACGAATTGGTTTCAACCTTTTACCTTGACCTTGAAGCCTTTCCTTGCTAATGTAGAGCCAAACTTCATCACCTACTTAAAATTCATGATCCACACGATGCTTATCATGCCTTGCCTTGACTCTTTTCTAGTTGTTCTTGAAATGTTTGGTGAATCAACTAAATTTTCTCAATGAATTTCTTTGTTCTGTCGATGTCACTATGTCCACTACAAATACATCTTTCTCAAACATGAAATCCAAAGGAAATTTAGGAAAATAACCAATACATGCCTCAAAAGGTGAAGTTAGAGTAGAAGACTATTTTTTTCAAATGTAAGCATGTTGAATATAATGCAATTGTTCATCCCACAACTTAGGATGTTTGCTACAATATCCTCTTAGCAAATGAATGATTGTCCTGTTAACCACTTTAGTTTGGCCATATGTTTGTGGATGGAAGGCTGCACTTTTCTTCAACTTGGTGTCCATCAAGTTCCATAAACTTGACCAAAACTTCCCAACAAATCGAGAATCACAATCACTTACAATAAAAGTAGGCAATCCAAAATGAACACATACATTTTGAAAGAAAAGTTGAGTTGTTTGTTCAATTGCATTTTTCTTTCTACAAGGCATTAACATGCACATCTGTTGAACCTATCCACAACTACATACAAATAATCATGACCTTTCCTTGAAAAAGGAAGACCTCCAACAAAATCCATAGAAACACTTTCCCATGGTCTTGAAGGCACTTGAAGTGGCGTGTACAATCCCAATTTCCTATTACTAGGCTTAATGACTACACACGACAAACAATCTCTTATAAAACGTGACACACTTTCAAGCATAAGAGGCAAATAAAATATCTCTAAATATTTGCCACTGTTTTACTTACACAGAAATATCCAGCAATAAGAGAAGTGTGCGCTACCCTTGTGACATTTACTCTCTCTCTCTCTGGAACACAAAGTTTTCCCAAATGATATAACAGATTGTCATGTACATGGTAGTCTAATTCCTCAACTTGGTGGCCTTCAAGTTTAAATACACCTCTTGAAAGTCAACATCTTGTGCGTGTTGTTCAACATAATTGTCAGGGAAAACATAATTATTCTTTAGTAAAATGGCTACATTTACAACTAGTCTAGAAAGCATATCAACAACTCTGTTATATATACCTTTCTTGTACCAAATTACCAAGGAGAAATGCTGTAAAAATCCCATCCAACGAAAGTTCCTTAGCTGTTGCATTTTGGTTTGAGCTTGCAGATATTGCAAAGGTTGATGATCGGTGTGAATAATGGTTTCTTTTCCCATCAAATAATGCTTCCATTTCTTTACACTTTGTACCAATGCGTAAATCTCTTTATCATACGTAGGATAATTAATAACAACACCATTAAAAATTTTAGAATGAAATGAAATGGGCTTACCATGCTGTAAAAGAACTACACCCATGGTGTAGTCACTTGCATATGTTTGTATTTCAAATGGTTGTCTCAAATTCGACAATGCCAAAACTGGGGTGGAATTGATCTTTTGTTTCAAAGCATGAAATTCTTTTTGCTATTTGCCTCCCCACTGGAAGACAACCTTCACACTGGTCAACGCATGTAATGGAGCTACTATTGAGGAAAAAATGGCAATAAATTTCCTCTAGTACTGCGCTACTCCTAAAAAATCCTTACTTCTATGACTGATTTGGGTATTGGCCAATTCACAATGACCAAAACTTTAGAGGGATCAATCTTTAGCTCACCTCCTCCAATTATGTGGACCAAATACACTAAGGAAGTTTTCCCGAATTCACATTTAGACATCTTTAGAAATAACCATTCTTTTCTCATGATATCCAAAAATTTCCTAACATGCTTGAATGCTCTTCTCTTGATTTGTTGAATATCAAAATATCATCTAAATAGATAATTACAAATTCATCAAGAAATGATCTTAAAACATCATTCATAACTCTCATGAATGTTGCTAGAGCATTGCAAAGACAAAAATGAATAATTAGCCCCAAAATCAATCCCTATTTGGTTTTAAAAGAAGTCTTCCATATGTCCTCCTCAGCTATTCTTACTTGATGATATCCACTTATCAAGTCTAATTTAATAAAATACTTTGCATTTTTCAACTGATCTAGAAAATCATCTATTATGGGCAATGGGTTTTGATTCTTTATTGTGATCTTATTTAAAGCTCGATAATCTACACACATGCGCAAAATTCCATCTTTCTTAGGTACCAATACAATTGATGAACCACATGGAAAAGTAGAAGGAAGAATTACTCCTTTATCTAACAATTCCTGGACTTGCTTTTTAATTTCTAAAATTTCCAGAATTGACATTCGATATGTACCAATGTTTGGGAGTGGACAATCCTGCTGTAGCTAAATTTCATGCTGATTTCCTCTTTTTGGTGGCAATATTTTTGGTTCTTGAAACATATCCCAATATTGATTGACCACATCAATTAATTCAACTTTCAGCTTTACATCACAACCTACAAAGGATTCCTGCTCCATGTCATTTTTCTGCTTGATCATGAGGAGCACAAGACTCTTGCTAGAATTAACTAGTTGTTTCATTTCACTTGCGCTTGCCAAAGACATATTAAGTTTCCTGTGATGGGCTCTCACAATGTGCTCCACTCCATTTTTGAATAAATGGTATTTGTTCTCAAATATGTGGAAAACAACCTTCCTGTCATACAAATACAGACTTCCCAACACAATTCCTACAATATCCAATAGCACAACGTCTAATTCAACTTCATCTATGAAATTAGCAGTGATTGCAAACCTGAAAATACATTTCCATGTGACCTGTAAATTAGCATCCTTGGTTATCCATCCCAACAAATACGATTTGTGATGGGGCATGGTTTTCAGATTCATTTTCTTAACCAAATCCGCAGAAATTAAGTTGGCCAGCAATCCGCTGTCAAACAGTGTATCGATTTTCATATGTTTGGAAATGACTCGGATATGGAATAGTTCTATTCAGTTTTCCTCATTTGAAACGTTGTGGGTATTATTCGCTGCGCTGGTACTTGCTACGACTGCCTCTTTGCTTGCTTTTACCATGACTTTTCCTTTGGTGAGTGTGGCTGCGATTTTTGTTTCATCCATTGTGTCTGAACCCAAGTCTTGTTGTGCAACAACATTGGTCTTCTGTTTCCCTTTATTGTTGAATTTCTTCGGTCGTAATTCTCAATGAAGCTTCCAACAATGCACTTCATCATGTCCTTCCTCAGAACAATTCTTCCACACAGGTCCCTCCCCTTCTTTCTTAACATAAGAATTTTTTCTTCTTCTTTCCTTTAAAATTATTCCCTTTTCAACACTCTGAAATGGATTCTTCTTACCTTCTTCATGTATATTTTTCCCTCTTGCTTCGAGGTGTGTAGCTTGAACACAGACCTCATCAATATTCGTGGGACTGAACATAAGAATAGTATGTTGAATATAGCTATGCAACCCTCCTATGTATTTCAACATGGTATCTTGTGATTGTAAGTCTACTCCTAGCATAAGAGCTCTTTTCCGAACTCTTGAGTATACTCTTGCACATTTTGACCTTTCAACTATCTGAAATTTTTCCAATTCATAATGGACTTTTGCATGAGCTAAAGCCTAGAACTGTCTTTTTATAGCAGCAATGAAATTAGACCAAGTAATAGAGATCTTTCCATGTTTCTTGATCTTGTCTTAAGTCCTTGCTTCCCACCATACATGTGTTTCACCCTCCATTCTCAATGAAGCCAATTGAATCTTGATATCATCCTCTTGAAGGTTTTGAATTCTACAATACACCTCCAATTGACGAATCTAGTTATTAGGCTTCTTTGCATTAACTTCTCCATTGTACATAGGCAACTCGAATTTAACATCAAGCTTCAGAAAAGGTGATTTACCAACCCCTTTTGAAGAATGATGATGAATATGAGTAATGGTGGTATTGGTGGAAGAGTTTGAATATGTTTTCAAAGAAGAAGATGAAGAAGATGGTGGAGATGGTGGAGGCTTGTCTCCATTCCCATTATTTCCTTTTCCCTTATCTTTTTTTCCATTACCTCCTCGTGAAGAGCCTTCTTCATTGGGAGGCTTGGAGCTTTCTCCTTGTATTCCGTTGTTCCTCTCTTCATAGAGGACCTTCACCATCTCTGTCATATCAAAGAAATCCTTTCTAAAGGTCTTCTCATCTTCTGTCATGATAGGTTCTCCTTCATGAGACATGGTCTCTGAAGACTCAACTACAACTTGAGGCTACATTAGTGTCGGAATCTCAACTGCAACTTAAGAATGAATTGGTGCATAAAACTTTGGCAACCTTTCTCTTCTTCCCTTTGACCCAATTTCAGGGATTTGAACCAACTTTCCTCCACCTCTTTTGAGCTTTAACCTTGTGATCATGACATAAGCTTGCAAACATATAAATCCTTCTTTCATAAACAAAATCTAATAAGTAAAACCAGTGCTATGATACCAACTTGATCTAAATTGGAGTAGATTAGTAATGCTGTACTAATTCTCCATTCAGAAATAAACCCAAGATGCTTATCATTTGCTTTTTCAAGTGCTTAAGGATTCAAAAACTTTTGCAATTAACAGATTCCCGTGAGAGTTTCTTATGCAAATGTTATAAATATTTTAACATAAAAACATATGCTAAACAACAACAATATAACAAGAATGAACATCAATATACATCACACAACAAGCACATAATAAATGATACAACACACAACAAGCACATAATAAAGGAGTTCACCCCTCTTGGGCTACGTCTCCTTGGTCCAGCTTCCAATGGCTTGGGCCTCTCTATTATGCTCAAATTACATAAAAAGTGTGTTTATAATGCTCAGATGCCTATGACACCTATCTCAATGAGTTCATAATACCAAAAAATTCTAGAATTGACTATTTTTGCATCAAATTTGGGTAAGAATTGAAGGAGTTATGACTTCTCCCAGTTCTCCCACTATTCGTTCCACAAAATACTTTGAAATCGGCAAAACTACAAATTAGCCCCGAAATCCGCTAATCGAGCAATAATTTCACCGCATTGCAAGCCATATCCTATTGGCCTTATTTCAGATCGCAATTGGCGGGTTTTGGCGGGCAGAATGTCTTGTTTACCGGGTGAAATGCTGCCACTATGATATTGTGGACCCGCCAAAGTTTTAAACTGTGGCTTATAACATTATAGCATCCAGGGTCTATCATTTACGTATCTTAACTTGCGCTAGGATGGATTCCTGTTACTGCTTCTTTGCTGTGATTACGATATGCGATCGCATCGCATCGTGAATCCAAACCTTACCGGGGTCGGGGTCGAGGCGCGATAAGCTGTTCTCTTCTCCCCTTCACCGGTTGCGATTGCCTCATTACATCGCAACCCTAAACCTACCAGGGGCTGATTTGTAACATCGAAACACTTACCGCCGTGATATGTGATTTGTGATGGCCAATGGCAGCTGCCACTTGGTGCCTCCTTATTCGCTGAGAACTTGCCACATCATCCCTATCCTACCATGTAGGTAAGCCAAACCTAAACTTTGACTTGCTCTAACGTTTGCATACGAACTCGAATTTGAGTGCCGTTCACACCATTGGATTTAGAATGACGAGCTCTTCAATCTGATGCTAAGTTTGAGAAGATTCTTACACTTTTATTTTTTGAGCATAATTCTGAGCACCTGATCAGAGGATGACCATGCATTTGTCATGTTGGCATTTTCGTACACAGGGATTGATTGAATAGGGTGTCCTAACATCTTCTTCACAATGGATGAACCTCTAGATGATAGAGGTAATTTTAGTATTTTCTTTAAATTAATCAACTAGTTTCATTTTCTTATTTTAATGAATTAGAATAAAATCTATTTTAGAACATTATTTAACTTGTTTTATTAAATTATTTAATGAAATTTTCTAATTATTTATATGTGCTATATATTTTTTAGATATTGACACATGTGATAGGGACATACCTCCTCCCCCACCGGATGTTAGAGGAGATGAGGAGATGGGTGAGGCCTAAGAGGGTGAGGCACATCCTCAGGGGGTAGTATGCTTGGTTTACAAGTTCGGATGGACTACTACGACTGATTGCCCAGAGTTTTGATTCATGTGGGAGTACGTTCTGTGAGGCCTCGAGATATCATTGCAGATCCTAGTTTTGTGGGTCTGTATAGGGACTTTTCGTGCGAGCTGATGTCTCTTATGTGGCATATCATTAGAGCTAGTAGGGTACTGACAACGAGGATGGATGCATTCCAACATCATTCAGAGGTAGATACTTCAGATGAGGATGATCATGATGATGATGATAAGGGTGATGATCATGATCATGATGAGGAGGGTGGCGATCGTGATGCTTCTGGTAGTACCATCCCTTTGGAGCATGGCCATGAGGGTGCTAGTGATCCATCTAGCAGTTCAACTCCTCAGCCACCTAATGACGAGATGCCAAAGCTAGAGGATGTGCCTCATGTTTCTCCTAACAAAGAAGACCAACCACCTTATTCTCCTCCTTAGCTGAGTTTGATAGACATTGATCATATAGTATTGACCATCCATTGTCTTCTATTGCAGACCAACATGTCACTACATTTGTTTTATCAGATATTTGATTGCATTATTTGACTTGTTTGAATATAATATATATATATATATATATATATATTATATATATATATATATATATATAATATATATATATATATATTATTTATTTGTTCATGTTTATGTACATCTTAATTTATACGCTGGTGTTGATTTGTATATTGTTAGGTCATGTTAGATATGTTCATTTAATGTGCTTGCAAATACATGTGTATGTGATAGCAATTATTTGACATGAGATTTATATTATTTTGAGGATGTGAGTGGTGATGATGTTAGATTATGATGTTTGTGTTTTACTAGATGTGATCACGATGATGATGCCCCATTAGATTATTGGTTTGTGTGCTAACTAATGATGTCTATATGTGTTAGAGGCACATATAAATAGATGATGGTAGTGAATTTGAATGTGTATCTTAGATGATGTGTGCACCACTTTATAGATTAGTTTGGCTTTATCATTAAATTATTCTCTATTTTCAAATTTAATAACAAATTAGTGATACAATTTTAAGTTTTTAGATTTTGAACAAAATTACTCTATAACAAAAATTTTGATTGATATTTGTCAATTTTATTTATCTAGATTTTAAAATAAATTCTAAATTACATAATTTAGATACCATAATTTACTTTTTAACAAATTATACATATTCAAAAATAACTTACACACATATAAACCAAATTACATCTAACTTAAAATAATAATAATAACATACATATAATTGAAAAATACATCCCTCTAAATACAACCTTTCTCCTAATTGAAAAATCAAATTCCTTTAACTACACACTTTCCCTAACATTTACACTATTAAAATATTTATATCACAAAAAAATGAAATTCAATATTTCTCAAAATTAAATAAACATAAAGTTAAGCTACACTAATATTGATAAACAATGCACGATAATTCTTGGTAGAGTACTGTATCATATTCTCAATATTAAAACATATCATCCTTCACAACTATGAAAGCACACCCCAATTTTTTTCTCAACCTAGGTTTCGCAATCACTTATACGCTAAGTCCAATTGATTTTTCAAACCAATATTGAATCTAGTTGTGGATCAAGATAAGTTAGGCCTGTTTGTAGCTCTCCGTATTGCATAGTGCGAGGTAAGCTATGTTGGAAAGAAGCATGATTTCATGTTTGGAAAGCTTCCTGGAGACTATTATCAGAGGAACCTCCTTCTCTAACTGTCCTTCTTCCAAGATCTTCTAATTCGGTGGCTTTCTTCCTAAGTTGGCCCCCTTCTTCTTCCATCATGCCCCTCACCACTCTCTCCACCTCCTCTCTTTTGACAATCCCATCTTCTCCCTTTTTCAGTAAGAAAAAAGAAAAATATATTTCCAGATATGTCTAGTTACATACAGTGTAGTTATTGTTTACAAAACATAGCCATCCTATATCTTTCGATGCATGCTTCTCAGATCCTTCCTGTCACAACACCGAAGACGCGGTAGTCTTTTAACCATGCTTGGCGAGGTGCAGCACCACTGAACACTTTCTTTTCACCAATACTTATGTTCATGGACTACGCCTAACAACTTATCCTACTTAGTTTGTGTTTCTCAACTAAGTAATTATTAATGTTCCTTTATACCAATGAACACCCATACACATTCATTATCATCAACAATTATACATGAAGAACACAATTGCTCAGTATAAAGGGAGGGGCAACTCCCTGAACAATGAGTCTGCCTGAATAATATATTATACATCTTTACAAAGTTATAATGCTTTACAAGTATACTTGGAAACCCCAAGTCTCATACTTAGCCAAATTTACAACTTCGTCACACCACCGTGTGACAACCAAGATTTCCTTGCCCAAGGCGGGCGAGCGCACCCTCACACGAGCTGCCTCCCGCACTTCACAACTAAACCTTGTTCTCATGCACGACGGGCAAGTGACTCCACCAAGTCACCAAGACACCTCCTTTGCACAACCGGCTTCACCGTTCAATCTTCGCACAGTAGTCTCACCCGAGTTCCACTATTTACCCTTGCACGACGGGCAGACGCTCACCCGAGGTACCCGATATACCTGTATCAAGACTTCGCACAACCGGGCGTGCACGCCTTCACCCATGCACACCTTCGTTTCACCTGGCGTGCACGCCTTCACCCGTGCACGCCTTCGTTCGACTGGCGGGCGCTCCTCACCCTACGCCTTCGTTTGTGCCTCTAAGCGACCTGCCCAAGACTTGGGTGCATAACAACCTGTGCCTTTCTCCTTGCTATGGCCCTTAACTCGCAGCTCTTGTTGAATACTTTGCTTGGTAGAATGGTGAACTTTCGCTCCAACTTCATCGCACATATATAAGGATGGTTGGGCGAGTTGGCTGTCCAAGCCGACTCGCCCACCATGTAATGAAACGTCCCTACACTTTGCAAACTCTTTCAAAACGCATGTCGGCCTTGCTCCAAGTGTGGGTCGGCCCGTGGGCAATCTAACCATGCTCCCACGCCTATATAAACCTTCGCTCGACCTTTTGTGCGCATTATAACTTCACACTCTTCATCCAAGCTGCTCGCACTTCGTATTTTCCAAACCTTCGTTCATTGTTGAACTCAGTCACACATTGGGTGGAACCGCAAGTCCTTACATCCTCCTCCACCTGAAATCGTTGTCGTCCTCGACAACATACCATCCTAGTAGCCATCCATCAAGATTACCATCAATAGTTGTCTCATCCTCGGCCCATGATATCAACTCCTCCACATGTTGCAAACATCCCTGCAACATATGTAGAACTGCCATCTCCATCATGTGTCGTTCCATCCTATGAACTGTCCTCCTCGTCTGGCTGATGCCAACATCTCTCTAGTACACTGCTAGCCCCCATGACTCGAACTAGTCGGGTGATCAATCCAACTGTCACGCTCAAATCATAAGAATGTCCATCCTTATGCCTTTACCAGCCTATCTCGGATTTTGCCACATCCTGGACTCACCAAGAATCTCTCCCATGCTCAGGTCCATGGAAACTCCATCCCATCTGCAACATGTCATGATGCTTGATGCCAAGCCATCCCTGCACCATCTGTCATACCTGCTCAACCTGTTTTAAGGACTCACTACCATGAGCAGCTAACAATGAGCCCCATCTTCTTCCTCATCTAAGAAGATGTGGAGGGAGTAGAGCCTGAAGGTTCACCCTCACTAATCAACTCAATCCATCTGTGAGGATTTTCTATCTCCATCCTCTGTAGATAAGTGACCTGATCCTCCTCCCAGACATTCGGCCTCACA
This sequence comes from Pinus taeda, assembly GCA_000404065.3. Taxonomy (NCBI): domain Eukaryota; kingdom Viridiplantae; phylum Streptophyta; class Pinopsida; order Pinales; family Pinaceae; genus Pinus; species Pinus taeda. The sequence continues at coordinate 34,538 of APFE031115604.1, read as the reverse complement.
TAAGCCTCATCATCACCATCATCATCCTTAACCACTTCGAGCCTTCTTGACAAATCCAAGATACTATTAGAAAGAGTCCTGATGACCAATGACTGCTTGGTAAGCTTTGTCTCAACCATAGACAACCGCTTACTCATATCTTCCATCCGCTTCTCATCCTCCATTTACATCAATGCCAACTTACAATCAGGCTTTGTCACACCAATGGTTGGTACACCAATGGGTACATCCTCCCTTCCATCGTAAATGTACAACCTCTTCAAATGTGGAACAATCATAACATCTAATTGTTTCAAGAATTCCATTCCCAGCACAACTTCGTAGTCATCTATCCACACTATAGTGAAGTCGACCTTCCCTGTCCACTCACCTAGTGTTGCGTCCACCTTTTTAGCTACACCAAGAACACAATCAGGAGGAGAATTGACTGTATTCATTTGTGCCTTCACCGGTGCAAACTTCAGCCCAATCCTTCTTGCAGTATCTTCTCCCATGAAGTTGTGAGTAGCCCCACTATCCACCATAGTGAGTATATCAACACCCTCAACCTTCATCCGAACATACTCCAACTTGTTCCTCTTAGGATCCCTCTTAGAGATCACCTCTGTAGTAGCAACAACACCAAGTATCTGCATCATCCCCACAGAAGCTTCTTAATTCTTCGCATTAGATTGTGCAATCACAACCACTTTCAGTCTAGAAGGACAATTCTTCACCGTATGTGGTTCAGCACATATCCAACACTTCAAGGCTTTCTTTGTCTTCGACTTATCATCCGATTTTGAAGCATCATCCTTCTTCTTCTCTTTTGGCTTATTGGACTTCTTCTTCCTATCATCAGAAGTCTCATCATAATGCTCCACCAACCTGTCCACAACAGCAAAAGCTTCCATTAATGAAGTTGAACACCTTGTCCCTCTCCGCCATGTCAGGAAGTTCCAGAACCACACTTGCAAACTCCCGCTGATATGTCTGAAGGTTCCTTGTCTGCTTTATGAACTTTATCTTCATCCTTGCTTCCCACATTTCATCCTGTGGACTGAAATGGCTCTGCAAAGCTTTATTCATCTCATCCCACGAAGTAATGTCACCAGCACTGCCATTGGCAATCTGATCCATCCTTCTCTGCCACCACATCTTAGCATCCTTTGTCAAGAACTGAGTAGCCACCTTCACTTTCGTCTCATCATCAAATAGACCCAATCATTCCAAGTATTGCTCCATGTCCCATAGAAAGTTTCCAAGAGTTTTTGCACTCCTTGTACCATCATAAGATTCCGGTTCTTTGACTTTCACATGAGGCACTCCTCCACCTGAGTTATGCCTCACAACCTTCTTCAACACTGCGATCTCATCTCTGGCTTCATCAAGAGATTTCTGCAAGTCCACGATCTCTGCCAAGCCTCGATCTCTTGCCTCTTCAATCTCCTTAACCCTTACTTCAGGTTGTGTACACAAAAGATCAGTGTACTCGTGTTGAGTTCGGAGTTCATCGAGCTCTTCCCTCATCTTCGAATTGGCCTCTTGATCTCTCTCGACCAAGTCCATCTTCTCAATCCAGAAAGCTTCTAAGTCATCCATCCTTTCCAACACCTTTTCAATGAATTCCATAGTATCATCCTTCGCACTGTGACTAGACCCAACCTGAGATTGACCTGCCATTGCTAACAATTTCCTTCTTTGCGATCTAGTTTCCACCATCCAACAACTTCACCAAGATTCCTGCAACATGAACCAGCCCTTGTTCCACTAGTATGTGAAACAACTTCCTTCACCTGCAAGTACTTGCTTCACTGTCACCAACTATCAAGTGTGTGCACACTTGCTTCACCCAGCTTCCTACAAGACTCCTCCAAGTCTTCAGACTAGCTCTGATACCAACTGTCACGACACCGGAGACGCGATAGTCTTTCAACCGTGCTTGGCGAGGTGCGGCACCACCGAACACTTTCTTTTCACCAATACTTATGTTCGTGGACTACGCCTAACCACTTATCCTACTTACTTTGTGTTTCTCAACCAAGTAATTATTAATGTTCCTTTATACCAATGAACACCCATACACATTCATTATCATCAACAAATATACATGAAGAACACAATTGCACAATATAAAGGGAGGGGCAACTCCCTGAACAATGAGCCTGCCTGAATAATATATTATACAGCGTTACAAAGTTACAATGCTTTACAAGTATACTTGGAAACCCCAAGTTTCATACTTAGCCAAATTTACAACTTTGTCACACCACCATGTGACAACCAAGATTTCCTTGCCCAAGGCAGGCGAGCGCTCCCTCACACGAGCTGTCTCCCGCACTTCACAACCGAACCTTGTTCTCGTGCATGATGGGCGAGTGACTCCACCAAGTCACCAAGACACCTCCTTCGCACAACCAGCTTCACCGTTCAATCTTCGCACGGTAGTCTCACTCGAGTTCCACCGTTTACCCTTGCACGACGGGCAGGCGCTCACCCGAGCTACCCGTGTCAATACTTCGCACAACCGGGCGCCCACGCCTTCACCCGTGCACGCCTTCATTTCACCCCGCACCCACGCCTTCACCTGTGCACGCCTTCGTTTCACCCGGCGCCCACACCTTCACCCGTGCACGCCTTTGTTCGACAGGCGGGCTCTTCTCGCCCTACGCCTTCATTTGTGCCTCTAAGTGACCTGCCCAAGACTTGGGTGCATAACAACCTGCGCCTTTCTCCTTGCTACGGCCCTTAACTCACACCTCTTGTTGAAGACTTTGCTTGGTCAAATGGTGAACTTTCACTCCAACTTCATGGCACATATATAAGGATGGTTGGGCTAGTTGGCTATCCAAGACGACTCGTCCACCATGTAATGAAACGCCCCTACACTTCGCAAACTCCTTCAAAATGCATGTCGGCCTTGCTCCAAGTGTGGGTCGGCCTGTGGGCAATCTAACCATGCTGCCACACCTATATAAACCTTCGCTCGACCTTTTTTGCGCATTATAACTTCACTTCGTCCAAGCTGCTCGCACTTCGTATTTTCCCAACCTTCATTCATTGTTGAACTCGATCGCACATCGGGTGGAACCGCAGGTCCTTACACTTCCCTACATAAAGATGTACATTGATATACCAGTGTATAACAATATCTCCAGTGAAAAGTCCACATATAAATAATGGATCATGTATCCAATTTGTACAAAAAGACAACATCCATGCATCTTGACAAGATATCCAATACTATCCACTTGCCCCAATATATAACATAATCACAAAAAAAGAGTAAACCGGGAAAACATAAAAAAAAGAAACAGTGAGTGTACTCCATATGGAATTATAGTTATCTAGGAAATGGAAGCACCCCAACATCCAAAATGGTATCTCCCGGCTTGATTTCAATGTGCATGCCATCGAGTTGGTCCTGTAGCCCCCTCTTCAACAAACAATCTACAATTTAGGTGAAATCCCTGCCAATATGCATAATTGAAGAATCTCTGAAGGAGGCCCATAGATTGTCGATTTGCATGAGCCATCTGTGGAGCATTTGTTGGCTATTTTTTGCACATCCCTTAACATGTTCAATGATAATCTTTGATTCCCCATAAATGTGAATATCAAGGATGTTAAGGAAACGAGTGAACCATAGAAGGCCCCAAAGAGCCATCACTTCGTCCCTTGTGTTCGTGCCACTGCTAGCAATCCAGTGGACCCAGAATTCCTTCTCCTGTGTAATCGCAATCCAAAACCCACATCCGCATTTGTTTCTTTGTTCCGCCTCGTAAAAAAAACCAGTGGGGTACTCCATCCTAGGGCCTGGAAATTTATGTAAGTCCTTCTTAGGCCCAGTGCCTAGTGATTTTCCAATAGAGTACCACCTAATGATGCGGTTACAAACCTGCAAAAAACTATCCCTGGAATTTTCAAATATGATTTTGTTGCGCCATCTCCAAATATCCCAGAAAATTATGGGGGGGATAATCCTCCATGAACATTTTTGTTGACTCCACCAACACAAACATGCAATTATGCTATCAAATTAGTAACAACCTATTTATTCCATACTTGTGCAATGATAGGGAAATTTAGAAACATGTGACTATTGTTCTCCTCCACATTCTCGCACAGCACACAAATCCCCGACCCCTACCAATGTCTCTTTTGGATATTTTCCCACGTAAGGTTTTTGTTCTTCCATACCAACCAAAGAAAAAGAATGATATTGATGGGGACTTTTGTTTTCCGGAAACTATATAAATCACATATCACCAAGTGATGGACCTTCTGATGACACAGAGTGGAATATATATCAGCGACCATAACATTCTCTGCCTTCATCTAGCTAGTCAATGCAACTTGGTCCCTGTCCCCTTCCCTGCATATGCCTAACAGTTTCATGCCGGTGATGATTTGTTCCCACTCCCTCGCCCTCTGCCCATTCAGGCCCAACTCCACAACACATTTCCAAATAGGGAAAGGACCCCGCCATGCAGATATGACTTGCTGCCAAAAAAATATCCCATGACTATTTATACAATGGATAAAAATGTCAGATATGCGACAGTCCTCCCTAGTACCTAGGATTTGGTTAGATCTAATAATGATCTTGTGGCCCGAACCCAATTTCCATGCAAGATTTTGCATGGAGATTTTACCAACTTTAGTAAAGCTGCGTCAGATCGCCGAGCCCAAAGGGATCCCAATACACCCTCTGGTCATCTAGACACGAAAGTCATGATCCCTTTGGTACTTATGTCTAATGATCAAGCCCCAAATACCATTTCCAAATAACCCCCTCCAAAGTGATTTCAGCAATAGTGCCCAACCGAAACGCCTCAGGTTCAATATCCCCCCAGCGACCCATATGCTTTGGAAGAGAGATCTGGGTCAGTTTGGCCAAGTGGAATTTGTTATTTTCAATACTACCGGACTAGATGAATTTGGCCATAATCCGGTTAAGACGAATTTGGCCATAATATGGTTAAGACGCTTAATAATAATTAGAGGAAAGTGATATCAATGAGCCAATATACACCATGTAATAATAAAAAAATCACTTATTTGATTAGTTTTGTACATCTATATGATCCATGAATATACAACTCATATTTCAATGATAATTACTTCAATCTTACGGAATCCCTTTTTCCCTTAAAAAAGATAATTTGAAGCGGGATTTCTTATTTATTTTTTTTCAAACGAATAAGCCTGTTGTTATGTCAGTTTAAAAAAAGAAATTCCCCCTCAAAATAATATAAAGTTGTCCAAATCCATCCCTACATAAACACGCACCAGGGAGCTAAGTGGCATGGTGAAGGCTTAATTAATTAATGAATTAAGTAAGTGGTGGGGAAGAATGGACACCACGTTCCGCTAAATTCTTAAATGAGCCGACAACAGACGGGTGAGGCGTCAAGCATACACGACAAATAAGTGTCGGGTTGAACCTTCGAATAAAAAATAATAGAATATAATAAACAAATTTGATGGCTTGAATGCAGACCACTTGCCTCCTCAACGAAAAGGTATAGCTGCTGGTTCTCATTTATTTTTATTATACTTTAATGTGACTTTCCCTTTTAGCTGATGGCAAAGGTAGGGTAACATTTATATTGCTATAAAGTTAGAAATAGCATTCGTCAGTAGCTACTAGAGATGCAAGTTGATGGTAGTGAAATTGTTTGCTTTGGTGCTTATGTGTCACCGCAATAAAGGTAAAGGCATAAAGGAAAGTCGCATTAAAGTATAATAAAAATAAATGAGAATTTGTACTTATATTTTTGGGCGAATGCTATTTCCAACCTTATAGCAATATAAATGTTCTCTATGTCTTGTGACATGTGAGGGAAATAGCATTCACTCTCTCTCCACGCTCCATTCACTTGTTCATGTGCTCGAGAGAGAGGGTGAATGCTATTTCCCTCGCATGTCAGAGGGTATTTATATTGCTATAGAGTTGGAAATAGCATTGGCCCATTCACCCTCTCTCTCCATGCTCCATTCACTTGTTCACGCGCTGAAGAGAGACAACTAATGCTATTTCCCTCACATGTCAGAGGTCATTTATATTACTATAAGATTGAAAATAACATTCGACGTAGCTACTCACTGTTTACACAACCAAGGAGCACAATTGCTCGCATGAGTTGCTAGTTCAATGAGATGAATAGGCTCGCAGGAAAATGTGCCCTAGAAGTGAGTTTGTACATGTGTTTTAGGCATTCTTAGCAGTGAGTTTGTACATGTGTTTTAGGTATTCTTGGCCAATCCCTTCATGTAGAATTGTGAGTGAGAGGAAGATGATGAATATTTGAATCTTGAATACTTGACTGCGTAGCCCAAGGAATGGACCTCGGAAGCGGTCGTAGAGAGACCATATTTATATTGAAACTTCTTCCTATGTCATGAACTGCTCAGAAATGGGGTGGGTGGCACATAGAGGATGTGCGGTTTTTCATATGCCAGTTTCTTGTAAGTATGGCTTATGTAAATATAAATTTCCTCCAATTTTACAAGTCTTTGAGATTGTGACGGATTCTATTTTGACAACATTTAACTATTTTTTTGTGTCCACATGGCATATGTGAGCTGAACACATGGGCGAGAAGAACGAGGACCTAGAAAACACATGCCAGAAGGAATAAAGGAAAGCAAAGAATTAGACAAGAAGAGTTATCAATTTCTATTAATCAATAGAAAGGCTCATTTCTTTCATTCTCAACCGCAACCATTGCTGCTGGCGTGCAGTTCTGAAACTCAATGGTAATATATAGTTTTTTTTCAAGAAAATATATGGTTTCTTTATTGAGTTTGCCTACTAATGAGAAATGTTGAGTCTTTTTTCTTGCAGCACTGCTCAGATGCGATAAGAGCTACAGATTAAGGAGGATGAATTACCTACGGCCAGACCTTAAACAAGGGCTTTTATCTGAAAAAAGGGCTTAAACTAGAATCTGAAAAGAAACTCCATATTGATCTCCATTCCCAACTCGGTAACAAGTGATTTTGATTGTTGAGTTGTCCTTGTTTCTTGTTAATTGTGAATGCAAATTCCAGGCAATTGAGTAGTATTTCATGGGGGGTTTTGGAGGTGGTTTAAGATTGTTGCACACTTGCCTAGTAAGTGAATTCTCGAACATTCATATCAAGAAAGAAGCTAAAGCACACATGAATTGATCCCGTGACGCGCTTTTCAATAATCGATAAGTTGAGAAAAACCAAGAAAGCGTGCATTGGAAGAAGGAAAAGAGGAATCAGACTTCGACTCTACTAATAAGGAAATATTACAGGCTACGACCATGGTATCATGTCGATCAAATGATTTAGAGATAGTCAAGGAAGGAGCGAAGCTTGAAGTTGCACAACTGGCAATAGGTTACTTGTTCGATACCATGCCAATCTTGTTGGACAAGAAGTCAACAACAATTTGCGTGCCAATATGTCAGAGTTGTATGCCTCCATTGGTCATACATGTGTAAGATTTTAACAGTCAGATTTCATAAGAAGGACTAGACAAAAATGGAGCAACCAACCGTGTGCTAAAAAACTCTTAGATTGAACGCTCTAGATTGGATGACATGAACAGTGTTTGCCCAACCAACCAACTCCATAGAGGGACACTTTTAGTGTAATTAATGTAAATTGGTGTAATTAATGTGAAGATTAGCAGCAGGGAATTGAAATTTAGTGGGTATAAGTAAAATCATCAAAATATTTTATATACTTAACTATATAAATAATTTTAATTTAATATTATTAAATTAATCCCAGCCCTGCCTGCAAGGTTAGGGGATAACCGCAATAGGTTTAGCCTTGATCATAAATTACTTTTTATTTAATGAAAAATTAAAACACAATGTATAAAGTTTATATTATCGAAATGAAATTAATTTTTTTTCATATATTATAATTTTTTTTATTTAAATTTTGATTTGTTTAGTGATATATAATTATGGTGATATAATTTTTTTTTGCATCAAATATACAATATATCAATAAGCATTAAATGGGCAAACAATGTATATGTCCACATATTAGATAACTAACCTGCCAAAATCCAACAATAAACATATACATACTTTACTCATTTAAAATCCATTAACAACTATTTAAAATCCATTAACAACTATTTATGTTCAGCGGATAATATTACATGCAAGTGATTAAACTTGCAAAACACATGGTACGTTTCACCTAACACAATCCCGCCCCATTGCAAGGCCTCTCTTATTCCTGTTTTTGTTGCTTCTTAGGTTGATTAGTAACATGTATTAGGGTTAGGGACTAGAATCCAATTAACCCGCAACATACATGAGGCTATGTAGAAATAAAACATATGTTCATCATCGTAATCGCTGAGTCAACATTACACATCATTTCGAATGCTCATACCATACCATATACACATCCTCCATCATACATGAATGATGTAGGGTTTGTAAAATAGCGTGGCGATCAACTAGAATCTCCATTCTGGGAACAGTGGAATAAATTAGTGATTGCACCACATCATGTTGCAAAGGAAACTTCTTAAACAAGATTATAAATGAAAATTTATGATGGAATGATTTCAATAATAAAATTCGGATTCAATATTAAACAATATTTAATTTCTTTGTAAACAATCTACAAAGATATGTGGTTACTTGGTTGTACATGTGAATTCATAATACTGGATATCCTGAATGGGACCGGATCTTTGCCTTTGGCAAAGACACACTTCAATCAGCTCCCGCTATGGATATCTCTGTATGGGATGGAAGCAAATAGGACCAGATCTTTGCCTTTGGCAAAGACGCACTTCAATAAGCTCCCGCTATGGATATCTCTGTATGGGATGGAAGCAATTCAAGGGATGACTTCCTTGGGGGAGTCTGCTCTCTCAGAGGTTCCAACCAGAGTTCCTTCAGACAACCCTTTGGCACCTTCATGGTTTAGATTGGAAGGTGATGGTAGAGTGAAAGGTGATATCATGCTTGCAGTTTAGATGGGAACACAGTTTGGATGAGAACACATATCTCTGTATGGGATGTAAGCAATTCAAGGGATGACTTCCTTGGGGGAGTCTGCTCTCTCATAGGTTCCAACAAGAGTTCCTTCAGACAACCCTTTGGCACCTTCATGGTTTAGATTGGAAGGTGATGGTAGAGTGAAAAGTGATATTATGCTTGCAGTTTAGATGGGAACACAGTTTGGATGAGAACACAGGGAGATGAAACATTCCCAGAGGCTTGGCAATCTGATACATGTAGTATGATGAATGCAAGATCAAAAGTATATTTGTCCCCAAAATTATGGTATTTGAGAGTTAATGTAATTGAAGCCCAAGACTTTGCAGATTCCTGAAAACATAAACTTTCCAGAGCTGCCAGCAGTGGCATAGATGTTTCATAGTAGCACATAATTTCTAGGATTCTGGGGTTCTAACTCTAAAAGATGTTATGCTGTTTGTTCTCCTATCTCTACACTCTGATGAATTCTACAGTCACTGAGCAAGGCTCCCCAAGGCTCCCCAAACACATGCATCTGGCTCTAAGGTCATCTTCTTAATAAAGCTTTGTGCTTCATCCAAATGCCCAACACGGCCAAGAAGGTCAACTATGCATGCACATTTCTTAACACTTGGCATAATTTGATAGCAATTCATCATTTGCTCGAAGTATTGCCAACCTTCATTCACCAGTCCTGCACGACTGGATGCAGAGAAAATTCCAATAAAGGTAATACTGTGAAGTTTCAAGCCTACTTGGTGCATTTTAGAAAAGCAAGATTGAATCCTGACCACACCCATGTAAACCATAACCTGCAATCATTGCATTCCATGAAATCGCATCTCTCTCAGATAATTTGTCAAATACTTGTCGTGCTGTCAATATACTTCCACATTTGGCATACATGTCAATTACGGAATTCACTGCGAGAACATTGGCATCAAGCCCAGTTCTGATCATATACAAGAAGGGATAATGCTAGATATAGTATATGAATCTGGTTTCAAACCTACCAATTGCATTTCCCTAAAGAGTTTCAAGGCTTCCTCACTTTGCCCATTCGGCACATAACCTGAAACCATTGAATTCCACGAAACTAGATCTCTCTGGAACATTTGGTCAAATACTTGGCGTGCATCACCAACACTTCCACATTTTGCATACATATCTACAAGGGCACTATCCACAAACACATTCAACTCAATTCCAGTTCCAATTATGTATCCGTGAATCTCTTTCCCTGTTTGAGAACAGCTAAGATTGCGCACATGGCAATGACACTCCGAAAGGTAAAGGAATTGGGCTTTACACCCGCAAGCTGCATTTCGCGGAACAATTTCATTGCCTCTCTACGACGGTTACTCTGTGCATACCCTGCAAGCATTGCATTCCGTGTCGCCTCAGTTCTCTGAGGCATTTGGTCAAACACTCGGTGTGCAAACTCCATACTCATGCATTTTGTATACAAGGCCACAAGGGCACTCCCCACAAATAATTCAGACTCAAATCCATTCCTAATCACAGATCCATGGAGATCCTTGCCCTGTTGCAAAGCTGTTAAGCCAGTGCATGCCTTGAGAAGGTTGGGATAGAGAAAACAGTCTGCCTTCACCCCACCCCTTTGCATTTCATGAAATAGCTTGAGCGCTTCATTACAATTACTAGACCTTGCATAAGCTGCAATCATGGCAGTCCATGATACCAAATTGCAGTCAACCATTTTATCAAAAATTGGGCGCACATCTTCTAGATTGCTACACTTGGTATATATTATGAAAATATTGGTATCAACGTTAACGTTCCCCACAACCCCATTCCAAACGATGTGGGCATGGACTTGCTTGCCTTGGAGTAGAGCTTTCATGGAAAGAAATCAAGTTTATAGAAATTCCTGTCCATTGTTGGTTCTCTAGCGTTGTGGTGTGAAAAAATGGGAGAAATTGAACTCGCAGTTGCTCTTCTTTGCTTGATGTTGTTCAGATTTACTCTCAGCCATTGCTTCCTAAGATGCATTATTTGCATCTTTTGAGCCTAAGTCAGTAGGACATGTTAAAGATAAAAATAATTAAACTTTGAATTAATCAGAAGGAGTTGCAGCTCACAGGTGTGTACATCACCTGGAGACTGCACTCACACAAAGGAGGAGACACACGCTCACAATCACACTCACTGCATTACATAGATGAAGATTACATATTAAATACTTGACTGAAAAATAGGTGGTTGAAAACAACCTCTTAAACTCTAGGAACAACTCCTAAACTAAGAAGGTACGTTACAACCACATAACCATTTCTCCATTATTTCTAACTCCCCCCCTTAATGGAGAAAGGGTTATTTTGCACACCTAACATCCTTCTAAATAACTCAAACTTTATTCGCCCTAGAGTTTTAGTAAAAATGTCGGCTACATTATCACAAGTATTACAATAATCCACACAAATTTCCTTAGACTGTATTTTTTCTCGTACAAAGTGAAACTAAGTATCAATGTGTTCAGTATTCTTATGGAAAACTGGATTGTATGCAAGTTTTATTGTGCTTTGGTTGTCAGTTTTGATGCTGGTTGCTTCTTTTTGTCCTTCGCCTGTATCGCTGAGCAATCTCCTCAACCAAATGGCTTCGCATGTTGCTGCACACAACGCCTGGTACTTTGCTTCACATGATGATAATGCTACAGTACTTTATTTTTTGCTACTCCACGAAATAACCTCGGATCCAATACTAAATGCATATCCTGTGATGGATCTATGATCATCCAGGTTGCCTGCCCAATCTGAATCTGAATAACCTGCTAAAGTAACATCATAAATGTTAGTGTATAAAAGACCATAATTACAAGTACCACTAAGGTACCTCAACACACATTTTGCTGCATTCCAGTGACTGTCAAGTGGTCTGGACATAAACTGGCTCAACACACTAACAGAGTATGCCAGATCAGGCCTAGTTGTCGTGAGATAGATCAGAGTTCCGACTAGTTGTCTATACAAAGTGGCATCCACCTGTTTTGTGCCATCGTCACTGCTTAGCTTGAGGTTCTGTTGCAATGGTGTTGCTGTTGTTTTACACTGTTCCATTCTGAATCTTTCCAACAGGAATCTGGCATACTTTCCTTGGGTTAGAAAAGTTTGACCAGAATCTTTCCACACCTCCAATCCTAGGCAGTAATGAAGATCACCAAGGTCTTTCATTTCAAATACCTGTGACATTTGCTGTTTGATTTCTTTGATCAAATTATTTGCATTCCCTGTTATTATCATGTCATCCACATACAAAGAAATCAAAATGATTTGCCTCTGTTTATTTATCTTGGTATACAGGTTTGGATCGTTGAGGCTCCTATGAAAACTATGCTGAATAAAAAATGAATCAATTTTGTCATACCATGACCTGGGTGCTAGTTTCAAACCATAAAGTGCCTAATGTAGTTTACACACTAAATGCTCCTGCCCTTTTTTCACAAAACCAGGAGGTTGTACTAAATAAATTTCTTCCTTTAATTCTCCATTCAGAAATGCAGACTTAACATCTAACTGGTGTAGCTTCCATTTATGTTTTGTTGCTAAACAGATTAGCATTCTAATTGTATTTAGTTTAGCTACAGGGGCAAAGGTGTCATCGAAATCTATTCCTTCTTGCTGTGAATAACCCTTTGCTACCAGTCTGGCTTTGAATTTTTCTACACTCCCATCTGCATTTATCTTAGGTTTATACAGCCACTTACAACCTATAGGGGTTTTTCCTTCTGGCAACTGAACTAAGTCCCAAGTATGGTTTCTATATATTGATTCCATTTCTTCATGCATTGCAGCCTTCCATTCATCTGATTTACTAGCTTCTTCATAGTTTGAAGGTTCTACAATGTTTAAAATTTTGGACATTAAAGCATAGCCTTGCAATCTTGCAGGTAGTCTAGTCTTCCTACCTGATCTTCTAGGTAAAGGACTTACCTAAACTATATTTGTTTCAGCACATCCCGGGCCTGCATCATCACTTATTACACTGTTTGCTGCTACTTCTTCCTGTTTCTGCTCCTGCTCCTTCTCTTCTTCTTCTTCACTATTCAGTTCTATCAGCAGTGGAATGTGGCTGTCACTGCTAGAGTCTTCCTTTCCATCTTCAGTCTGTTCATGAAAAACGACATCTCTGCTTGCAAACACTTTATGAGTCACAAGATTATATAACTTGTATGCCTCATACTCTATGCCATATCCTACAAATATGCATTTCAAGGCTTTGGGGTCTAGCTTTTTCCTATCTTCTTTCGGTATATGAGCAAAAGATTTAGATCCAAATATTCTTAAATGACCGACTGCCGGCTTGAGTCCAAACAGTGCTTCAAAGGGGGTTTTGAAGCCAAGACATTTGGTAGGACTCCTATTCTTTAAATAAACAACATTATTAATGGCTTCTGCTCAAAGACCATTAGAAATACCCTTACCTTGAAGCATACTTCTCGCGCACTCCACAAGGGTCCTGTTCCTGCGTTCTGCTACTCCATTCTGCTGTGGAGTGTGTGGCACTATGAATTACTGTATAATCCCATGCTACTTGCAGAAGTTCATGAACTCACCTAACCTGTATTCTCCCCCTTGATCCAAGTGGAGAATCTTTATCTTCTTTCCTGTTTGGTTATCTATCATAGATTTCAATTCTTTAAAGTATCAGAAAGCTTGACTCTTTTTGCTTAAAAAATATACCCAAGAGAACCTAGTGCAGTCATCTGTAAACAGCAGAAAGTAGTATGCACCTCCTAAAGACCTAGTCTGCATAGGTCCAAAAATATCTGTATGCACTAGTTCTAGGATGTCTCTTTCTTTTCCGTTAACATGCAAAGGAAATTCATCTCTATGCATCTTCCCTAACGCACATCCATCACATTCCAGTTTGACATTATGTAAAGTAGGAAGACCATCGACCATACCTTTCTTTTTAAGTAAGATGAGATCTTGTAGGTTTAGGTGTCCAAATCTCTGGTGCCAGAGATTCTCAACTATTGATGTTGCTGCAACCATCACTTGTTGTGGCATGCTCCTTGCATCCAGTCTATACAAATTTCCCACACGTACTCCAGTTGCAATTGTCTCCAATTGAATATCCTGAATGACACATCCATTCTTGAAGAATTTCACCTGCATATCCCGGTCTGTTATCATAGAGACAAAGATCAAATTCTTTTTAATTCCTGGAACATATAAAACATTTCTGAGATGTTTGATGTCACCACTAGGTAGCTTGACAGGAATATCCCCACATCCTTTGATCTCATACCCACTATCATCTCCTAAATAAATCTTTGATCCACATGCAGATTCTTCAAGAAATTCAAAACAATCTCTCTTACCGGTCATGTGTGAGGATGCGCCAGAATCTACATACCATATATTATCCTCGTCTCCTTTTGATGCTGAAAGTGCACAGTCGACTGTGAATAATTGAAGATCATGGCTGTGGTCATCCTCTTCTTCAACAAAACACCCCTGATGTTTCCTCTGTTTGCCTTTTCTTTCATTCGCCTGCCTCTTATAGCATTCTTTAATCTGGTGGCCAAGCTTCCCACAGTAAAAACATCTCTTAACATAACTATCAGTCATACCTCTGAATGGTCTCTTTTGAAAAGAGTTGGCCCCTTTCTGCTGCTGCTGCTGTTGCTGATGCTGATGTTGGTGCTGGTGCTGCTTTCCTCTGTACTGTCGCCTCTTTGCCATCAGAGCAAGATCATTGCCCTGAGTCTTTAGATTCTGTCGTCGCTCCTCCTCCTGGAGCAGAATCACTGTCAGGTCATCAAACGAGGGGGCTTTCTCTCTCGCTGACAACCCAGAGATGAATGTCTGATATTCATCGGTCATTTTGTTCAGTGTAAGTGTAACCAGATCTGAATCTGATACATTCTCTCCAATGGCTCCCAATTTGTCTTTCAGATCCTTGACTCTGGCCATGAATCCACCAACGGATTCATTCTCATCCATCTTTAATGCAAACAATTTTCCCTTAAGTGTTAGAACACGATTTGTGTTCTGTGTCTCGTACAGATTCTTGATTGTGGTCCATATATCCGCGGCCGACTTGCAATCTCTGATATGGGGGATAATGTTGTCTTTGACAAACATCTTCAGTATGACTTTCGCCTTTGTTTCTCTCTTATCCCAGTCCTATTCTTGGGTCGGTGTTCCAGTTCTCTGCTCATTTCCCAAGACGATCAACCATGCATTTGCACTCTCCAGCAAAGTTTGCATTTTGAACTTCTAGTTAGAGAAGTTTGTTCCATCGAGCTTGCCAAACTCGTGGAGGTATGATTCGAAACTGTTGTTCATTTTCTCCCAACTGAACACTTCAATCGGCCACCACCGGGCAAGTCCGATCTGCTACCACCAAACAGATCAGGAACTTCACTGTGCCACCACCGAGCAAGTCCGATCTGCTGGCACCGAACAGATCAGGGACTTCACTGTGCCACCACCGGGCAAAACCAATCTGCTACCACCGAACAGATCAACAAGCAAGCTCCAACACGCCACCACCGGGCAAGGGCGATCTGCTTCCACCAAACAGATCAAGGAGCTGCACTGCGCCACCACCGGGCAAAACACCGATCTGCTTCCACCGAGCAGATCACAGAGCTCTGATTCGCCACCACTGGGCGGGTCCGATCACGGAACCCCAATTCGCCACCACCGGGCAGATCCGATCTGCTACCTCCGAGCTGGTCAAGGATCCTCAATTCGCCACCACCGGGCAAATCAAATCTGCTGCCACCGAGCAGAAATCTCCACGTGCCACCACCGGGCAACTCCGATCTGCAAAAAAAACAAAATTGCAGATTTCAAGAGAGAAATAGGTTGGCTCTATGGCGCTCTGAATAGCTAAAAAATCGATGCCAATTGCGGAAGACAAAAATTCACAAAGTGCATGAAAATTGGTGCGCTTAATAGCCACGGATCCGCGCCAATTTTAGTTATAATTTTCCTGGTGTGCTTTTCAGCCCAAAAGTGGCGCCAATTGCTCATGGTGCGCTTTTCAGCCCCAAACTAGCACCAATGGCGCGCTTTTCAACCCAAAAGTAGTGCCAATTGCTCTTGGTGCGCTTTTCAGCCCCAAACTAGCACCAATGGCGCGCTTTTCAGCCCAAAAGTAGCGCCAATTGCTCAACCTTTTCTCCAGCTCAAAGATGATCAGTCATCTGAGACCCTTCACTCCAGGTGTTACTGCAGTTCCACCTGATCACACAGATACATTTACAAGTTCTCCTACCACTACAGATGTGCAACTAATGATACATCCCAAAAAAAAATTAAGGCTACCTCTACCCTAAGCTCTGATACCAAGATAAAAATAATTAAACTTTGAATTAATCAGAAGGAGTTGCAGCTCACAGGTGTGTACATCACCTGGAGACTGCACTCATACAAAGGAGGAGACACACGCTCACAATCACACTCACCGCATTACATAGATGAAGATTACATATTAAATAATTGACTGAAAAATAGGTGGTTGAAAACAACCTCCTAAACTCTAGGAACAACTCCTAAACTAAGAAGGTAGGTTACAACCACATAACCATTTCTCCATTATTTCTAACTCCATCTTAATTGAGAAAAACTTGATCTTCAAAAACAAAATCCAATTAAAATTAGATGTTTCATACAACACAAACATGGTTCATAAACCATCGTAAACCTCAAAACAAACATGGTTCATGATTTTATGGGACGGTAAACTTCGACACAAAACACTGTTCAAGATTTTATGGCTGAGGCTAGTTTTCGTTGCGACAGTGAAATTCAACACAAAACACTGTTTAATGTTCATGATTTTATGGTTTACAATAGGTGATACCATGAAGACTTCTAAACATTCGAGAACTTCGAACTTGAATTAACCAATGCTGCTCTAAGGGTTTCGGGTAACATTGGCTTAAAAAAATAATTAAATAGAAAACTATAACAATAAAACTGTTCATAGGTAAGTTTCAAGATACAGCTATTGTTCAAACCTAGCGTTGACCTAAAAACTTCCTGAGTTAGGAAGTTTTAATGGTTTCACATGCTCATGCTTCAGGCAAAAACAACTCAATATTTAATATAACTGTAAGAATCCACCCATATCGATAATTGACGACCTGACTCTAACGCCAACAGAATTGGTATACATTAGAAACTTGTGTAATGCGATACAACACTGCTTTTACCACCTTTCATAATAAAATATAATACTGTAAGGAAATCAGAATGACTATATGTATCGGAAGGTTTCACGATAGTGCAATGTTGGTTAAGAAAATAAAGGAAATTATGGTTAAATTTCAAGATTTTTGATTTCTTAAGAATTTACGACGGTGATAAATCTATTTCTATTATCAAACGAGTATTAAACACTTCTGCTGTCCATTTTTAAGCATGATTCAAGCGATTTTCTGACGTCCTAGCAAATAAGACGACGCTTACTGGATCTGAATGACCAATTTTCAGAATAAAATACTACAAAGCCAACGATAGGCATAGTTATCGATATTCCCGATATCAATAATATAAACAATATGTATCGCTATCTAAAAGAAACTAATATAAACAATATGTATCGCTAATTTAAATTAATGGGTATCGCTGGCAACAGGCTCAGATTTTAATATAATTCCTTTTAAATTTGGTTAGACAATGATACAGCTACTATAATGATTTGTCGCAGTCTCAGGACCAGTGGGTCTTGACGGGCAGGTGGAGTCCATTGATAGACTCGCAAGGTGTTGCAGGTAGGCAGTATTCCATCATTTCATATAGCAGTAAATATAACAGGGAGCTTGAGCATTCCTTATGCTGTGATTCGCCAGACTTAAGATTGGGTTGAGTGATTGAAATATTACGATGGCCATGATTGCAGATAAGCTGCTTGAAGAAGAAAACAATAGTAATATAAGCAGTGGTAGTAGAGATGATAGGAGGAAGAAGGGTCACGTGGCCATGTTTCCCTCGGCCGGAATGGGCCATTTCATGCCCTTCCTGCACCTCGCAAGAGTTTTAGCAGCCAACTTCGGCTTCTCCGTCACATTTATCACCACCAAAGGCAATGTTTCTCCAGACGAAACGGCACACGTCCAGGGCATCGCCAGTTCTGGTCTCGACATTCGCGTGGTTGAGCTTGAGATTCGATCCGAGTTGAGAAACAAGGATGAAGATCCATTTTTTGCGCAGTGGGAAGCCATTGGACGCTCCATGGAAGCCCTCGAACATCTCCTCATCACTGATCTGCTCAATTTTTCGGCATCCCGGCCTCCAATTTCTGCCATTATCACGGATCCCACGCTGACCTCAACTTTGCAGGTCACCGCTAAGTTCAATCTCCCTAATTATATTCTCTTCACCGCTTCAGCATTCACACTTGCCTTTATGCTCTACGCCCCCATTTTCGTTTCGCGGGGCTACGACTTCAGCGACGAGGAATTGATATTGAATATCCCCGCTTTTCCGCCGTTGCCCACCACACAGATCGCACAAGCTCTCAAGAACAAAAGCCACGTCTTCTACAGAGTCTTCATTTCCAGCGGCACCAATCTCCCCAAGGCTTCGGGTATCCTCGTCAACACGTTCACCGACCTCGAAGCTCCGTTTCTCGACGCCCTCCGCAGCGGACAGGTGATGGAGGGATTACCTCCCGTGTATCCGATTGGACCCCTCTTTCTGCCATCGCTGTCGACGAAGCACTTCAATATATTAAAACTCCCATTGAGCTCTCACCAGGACGGCAAAGATGGTACTGCGAAGCGGTGCCTGCAATGGCTAGACTTGCAACCCGCCAGATCGGTGGTGTACGTTAGCTTCGGCAGCAGATCGGCCATGTCGATCTCTCAGATAGCGGAACTCGCCACGGGGTTAGAGGGGAGTGGGCAACGGTTTTTGTGGGTGCTGAAAACTTCGGTGGTGGCCAGCGAGGGATTCATTCCCTCGACGGTTCTTCCGCCGGGCTTCGAGTCCCGTTTGGGAAACAGAGGAATGGTGGTCTCTTCGTGGGTTCCTCAGGTACGCATTCTCTCACACGGTGCGGTCGGAGCGTTTGTGAGTCACTGTGGTTGGAACTCGGTGGTGGAGAGCGTGTGTTGCGGAGTTCCAATCGTTGCTTGGCCTCTGTTCGGAGATCAGATGATGAACGCGAGGCTTGTGGTAGAGTTTGCCAAGGTTGGAGTGGAGATTAAACGGAGGGGAGATGGTATTGTGAGCGCGGAGGAAGTAAAAATAGCGGTGAATTGTATCATGGAATTAGAAGAGGGGCTCGAACTGAGGAAGAAGGCCGCTGATTTAGAGGAGCTGGGAAGAAAAGCAGTTACAGAAGGAGGTTCGTCTCAAAACAGCCTCCAGCAGGCGGTCAAAATTTTTCAGGAGATGTCCAGTCCAGCATAACTAGCAACTGCCTCAAAAACGTGTAAATGTACGCCCCATAGGATTTGTTAAATTGGGAAAAGTTATAATTTGGTTTAATAAGCAGGTTAGCTATTATGAAAAGAATCCTGTTTAGACTTTTTATCTTGTAAGGTTTTTTTTATAGATCAGAGTTTTCATAATCTACTTTGATTAGGTAGTCGAATTTTTTAGTCAGCTATGAATTTCTAATTTAGAAGCGATAATTCCTCTATGTTTTCATAATCTGTTCTTATTAGGTGGTTGAATTTTTTTCAGTAATTTATGAATTTCTAATTTAGAAGAGGTTCTCTACTGCTACAGATTTCTTTTTATGGAGAATGATCTTTTTGACCCAATGAAGAAGCATGTTCGAGAAGTGTTGTTCAAAAGGTGTTCAATATTGTAGAGATGATGCTATCCATATAGAAATAATGAAGATCCACATTTTTGTAGAGATGAAAATCAGTCAACTCTAAAACAATGAGAGATTTGGAACATTTTCATTCCGTTGTTAATGAGCATTTTCATTTCATTTATAATCAACTTGATGTGCCTATGTACATGAGTGCCACTTTGTCCACATATAATATGTAGAATGATGTGTGTTACAAACACCTTACTCCAAAATAACCTTGCGAGAAAGATCATGCTATGTGGTTTATCTATCTCATAATTTTGGCATTATCTTGTATTTTTTTTGTTAATGTTGGTGTGAGTTCACACATCAATGATATTATTATAGGGTATTTGGAGAAGCTTGTAGCTATTTATCATGTAAATATGCTACTTTGAAGTAATGGAATAACTTTTCACGGTTACTTCACCTTGTTTAACATTTCTCTTTCTAGTATGCAATGGAAACCCTGTTTCCATAACATGCCAGATTCACCACTTATGAAGATGCCTCCATTTCAGTAGAATCAGGTCCCTTGGGCACATTGAGTCATAGGTTGGATCCTTTTATGGTGTTTCAACATAAAATGACTAGTTCAATTTTTTTTTAACTTTTCCACAATATTTGCTCATAACCTGCCCATTTTTGTCATCTCAGCACAAGAACTTGTAGTGTCGATCACTGTGAGATGTCTTCAACAATGGTCCTTTATGGGACATCACAAGCTTGGCTTGTGCACAACCATCCCCTATCCCCAAAGACCCTCAGAAGCATATTCGCCACACTTTTCGAATATTGAACTTGGATGAGAGTTGTAACAATGTCATATTCTCACCAACCAAGCTCACCCGAATGCTTAATAATATTACCACAAAATGAGCAATGCCTGGTAATTCACCGGTATTCCATTTGATATGAAGTATAGATTGACCTGAAGAAAATTCAAATTTCATTATGATTGAGCTAGGTTGAATTTAAGAATGAGGTTCATTAGTGTATGATAAATTATTGATCATGAAATTATAAGTTAAAAGTTTCAATTTAATCCAATGCCTCAAGATTAAGGATTATAATAAATCATATATTTTATCCTCACAATACATCTAAATAATTCCAATCCTATTGATATAAAATGGATGTACAGTAAAGTTTTCCTTATAGTTTAGTCAATTTACAAATATTGTGCTTATTGTTCAAATAGACAATACCTTTCATTCTAGACACCTTAGAATAATACAAGACATGGGACAACAAGCTTTGAGCCTTCTCGACCTTTATAATGGATGGTAAACTCTCAAGCCAAATATTGATAAATCTATAGTCTATACTTCTTTCACTATAATGATCCCCCTAACTGTATTCTGTTGTTGGGAAAGTTATATGTGTTATAATTCCAACATTAAATTATTAATCCGGGGTCATAAAACTTAGAGGTACAAGCATAGGTAACGTAGGATCAGAGCATCTAACCTAAATTAACATCAAATTCCTATTTCTAAATTAAGTACAGAATGCAAATAAACAATTTTAATCTCAATCTTAGTAAATTAAATCTATCAAACTTAATCTCAGTGCATGTAAAACTTAACTACAATTCAAACAATAAACTTTAGAAATCTGAAATCAAACAAAACTAATTATCATTGAATATCAAGATTATTCTAATTTCAATTTTAAACAAAACTAATTCTAATTCAAGGGATTCTAAACATAAGGAAAATAAACAATCCAATCAAACCAAATATAATCACTAAATCTAAGTCCTGGGATGCAAGCCAACAAGAATTCAAACTAGTCTTTTATCTTTTCTAACATTCAACTCTCAAACACTCGAAGGAAACTAAAAACTTGAAATTAATGTTCTCACAGATTTAAAAATCAAAGTTTATTCTAATTTAAAACTACAACAAATAAACTTAGAAAGCTTATTCCATGAAAAGCATTAACCTACAACTCTCAATCCAACCATACTTCAACTCTAACAAGGCTACAACCATTAACATCTCGTCATATTATCGTTGGACATTCATATAAAACATGATATTGCAAAACTTGTCTAAGTACATAATAACTCTATATAAGTACGAGATGCAAGATTATACAATTTAAATAGAATTGGTTTCAGAATTTGCATTCAAACATCCTTCATGCTTCATTAGTGCAATCATTAATGATTCATTATGAGATCATTACTCAAATCTAAAAGAAAACAACCTTTGAATTTTCTGAGTCATGCAAGTATATCAAAGAAACTATTCATAGAGGGAAAATCATCATTCAACACAACTTTTGCTAATTTCTAACGATTGAAAACTAATTTAAGTGAGGGATGTTGAGCTTGGTTGGATGGGCCCAAATCATCTAGCTCTCACCCTCTTAATATTAAATAAAATTACAGAATGAAAATGATCATTAAAAAACAATAGATTTAGAAAAAAAACCTCGCATTAGAAGTATTTTATTAAAATTGAATCAGTTCTTTGCATCACAAGCCATATGCTCCAACTCTAAACCAACTATATGAAGCTATACAACATATCCTCTCCCACATAGACCTTGGCTAAGCCATTTATATAATTTACAAAGTGAATTTTGGCTTTAACAATCATTTTCCTTAATTCTCGAAAATTTCATATTTTTAACAAATTGGCCTCAAAGATATTGGAATATCTTCCTAACCATGCATAATTTTGGAAAACGGTTTGGAGGGAACCTAATTTTTCATTTTTTCAACAAAAAATCTCTTCTATTTGTCTCGTTCAACTCGATCTCCTCGGAAAACGTGCCCAAAGTTGGTTGTTTGGCTCTTTTTACAAGATTATAGAATTCTGGAAAAATAATCTTTTTTTATGAAACTGCCTTAAATACCCCGTGTAACTTTTAAAAAAACTGAACATTGAGAAATGGTTTCGGTTATAAATAACTTTTTATATTGGTAAAAATCTCATTTTCTTAGATTTTCTAGATTCAATTCTAGTTGCACGCAAATAGAGGTCGAACATGGCACTTTGAAAACTGTGCGGATTTTGAGTAGATTTGTTGATTTTCTTCTAGAGACCGACATGTGTGACCTAGGTGAAATCCAACTCATGAGAATGTGTTATAACATCATTTTGGACAATAACCTTCCTCGATTTTCCTCAGAAGTATGCCGAAATGTCGAAGCTCCAAATTAGTTGCTCTCTAGTGCAAGAATGCTAGTGTAGTAGTGTTGGTGCAGGAACAAAACTTATTACAAATTAATTGTTGATGCATGTATATATTTGATCTTTATTTCATATGCATTCCTGAAACAACACAAGCGCCATCACCAATAATCATTTTGATGCAAATCTTCTTGAAATAAAGGAAGTAGGTTAAATAATGAACACTTATGTGATCATGCTCCAATTTTAAGCTACTAGCCCAAAAATTGTGCAAAATGATAGTAATAACAATGAAAACCATGAGTAAGCATAGGGTGAGAATGTGAATTAAAAATGACAATTTCGGGGCCTAACATCCCCCGATGCTAATCATATTGCATGTCCTCATGCAAGTGAATCAATTGCTATATTGATGTTCCCTTGCAAAAATAAAACCAAAGTTGAACCATAAAAGTTCCTGCAACCATATGTAAACACATGTTCCATGCTAGATTTGATTGTACTAAAATATAATGCATGGTGGTTCATTTTAGTACTAGATTATTTATTCATTAAGACCGATCCAAAGAAAGTTTGATACCACAGCTGCTAAAAAACGCTAAACTACAAGGATAGTATCATAATGAAATAGCCAACCATAAAAATTTCCATAAAGCATCTCAAGAGTAATCCAAATATGCAAGTCTTCACTTTCAATAGCCTCATTATTATAAATAGAAGTGACATTATTTAAAAGCCAAGGAATTAAAATGAATGGAAATAAGGAAAAAGAAGTATGACAAAATGATACCTTCCTAAGATGACCATGTTACCATTACCCAAGCATGTAGCTAAAGCTCCCTTTATTCAAGCAAAGTGAACCAACTACACTAAGGGTCCCATATTATTGAAAGGATCTTAAAACCATTCTCAAAGGGATATGATAATGAGTTTAGGGAAAGACAAAAACAACCAAGTAAATCATAGTGTAAAATTAACTTTAATACCATAGGCATGGCCCTGCTGCTAGCGGGCATCTATAGCCTCAACAAGGAAGTCTTTTAAACCCATGAAATGTTTGTCTCTCATCTATTAGATATAAATTCAGAATTAATTGAAAGCATTTACATTTTTTAGAAGTTAATTGAAGGCCACTGTCTTGGCTTGGTAACCAACTAACAAAGGTGCCATTCAAAAGAACTAACAAGAATGAACAATTCAGCTCGTGATGAGACCTCTTATCTTCCATCGCTTTAACTGAAAGTCATTAGCTTGGCTTGGTGGCCAGTAGCAGTAATTTCATTTTCGTAAGGACACATGATCATGATAGGTCGACTCGTAATGATACCTCCCATCCCTCAATTAATCATTTAAAAATAAACTTTGATTATAATTAACCTTAAGTAGGTTAATTAATAGGTGGGGAGAAAAATCCACTCCTTAAGAGCATGGGATGGCATGAATTTTTTTTAATTACTAATCTTTACCGATTGGTCCTTCTACCCTAAAGACTCATTTTAAAGAAAACATCTCGGATAATAACTGAAAGATTCCTTAACTTGATTGTTGGGTCCCTATAATACTAGTGATTACCCCATTAATATTGTAGTTGCATCCCTTATTAATATTGTTGTGCCTCTATTGTCCCCATATTGTTATTACTGTGCCCCATAGAATCCCTCTATTGTTATTTTTGTGGCTTTATATTATTATTGTTAGGTCGGCTGGGTTATATTGTGACTCGTTAGACTCTTATATATAGAAAGGAGGTTTTTTCATTTGAATCATCCAAGAATTGTTCATTTATTAATGTAAAGGAGGTTGTCCCCTCGAAGAGGCTGAATTCTAAGGCGTTGATCTATCTTTTCTTGAGTTGGTTTCATAACATTTGGTATCAGAGCTTTGGATTCTAGGGTTTCGCTACTCCAAACAGGTCACCGTGGAATTTTCGCTATAACTTTTTTTCTGCAATGTTTCAGAAGCTAAAAAAAAAACCCATTTGAGAAGAAATCACGTTGAATCTCGAGTCCGAATTTCAGATCTATTCACGCTATATTTGTGGAGATATGATCTGAGGAAGTTGGTCTTCTTGCAGACTGCTGGATTTCATTCCAAACATGTGACCTGGAGAATATTGTCATAACTTTCTCTCCGAGCATCTGATTGAAATTTCGTAAGAAGGTACAGAAAGAGGACGGACTATAGTTTCTTGTATATATTTTCAAAGCCAAAGGTCAAAACAGTGACTCGTGGCATGTCGTACAAGTTTTCTCTACTGAACTAGTCTATAATCAGGTCATTGTGGGAGATTTTGCATAACTCTTCCTTGGAGAATCCAATTTGGATCAGATTGGTAGCATTGGAAAGAGGACACAGAGGGCTACTGCAAGTCGCAATTTCAGAACTGGATGATCTGAAAGTACAGAGATACATCAGAGGCAATATCAAGCTCCTATAAAGTGAAAAAAGGTGTGTAGATTCTTTTAAATTTTTGCTTAAGATTGGTTTGAAAATTTATTTTGAAGGAATTCAAAGGGCATAGTAGAGCATTATTATCGGTAACAGATGCCCCGAGGAAAGAAAATGCAAACACCTAGTAAGGAACCTGAAAGCCCTAGCATGACTCATGAAAAAGAGGAAGAAATGCTACATGATATATCAAAATTACAAGAACAAGTGCAACAAATGTCACGCTCACAAAAGCTAACAGAAGCTAAGATAAATGGTGTGGAATCTAAGATCAAGGGCATGGAAGCTAAGATTGATGATTGGAAGATAGATTTGAAGACAGATTTGAAGAGAGACATGGCAGATTTGAAGACAGATTTGACAAATTTTCTACAAGAAATACTTACTAATGGTGAAAAGGTTGTAAAAGAAACTCATGATGCGAAAAAAAGAATTGTTAATCATGATTTCATAGACTAATGTGGGATCGAAGACCCACCATATTCCAAAAATCGATATGAGGAAGTTTGATGGCAAGGATCCCACAACATGGATATTACAGATGGAGGAACTTTTCGATCTCAATAATGTGCAAAACACACAAAAGGTACGTATTGCAACTTTATATTTGGAACCAAATCAGTTTGTATGGTATTAATGGCTTTGCTCTCGTAAACAAATTATCACTTGGGCAATTTTTATGGAAGAATTGATAGCACATTATGAGGATACAAAAAGCAACACGTTTTTTAGCCAATTGATATGTCTCAAGAAAAAGGGTTCAATAATGGAGCACATTGAGGAGTTCCAAAAATTGAACAGAAGGGTAAAAAATATTCCAGAGGAGCATAGGATTGATGTGTTCATAGGGTCTTTAAAGGATAATATCCAACATGATGTTCGCCTTTGGGAACCTGATTCATTATAGAAGGCATTCAGGTTAGCAAGAAAAATGGAAAGCAAAATTATGGCAACCAGGAAGCATACCACTCACAACTATAAAGACGGAAGTGTTGTTGCCCCTAGTCTTCCACAACCTATAAGGTTGACACCACAACAATTGGAAGAAAAAAGAGCAAAAGGGCTTTGTTACAGTTGTGATAGCAAATACACTAAAGGTCATAAGTGTGCTGAGAAGAAATTATTCTACATAGATTGTGAAGAGGAAGAAGAAAAGGAGCAAGAAAGGTCAAAAGAAGAGGATATACTCCAGGAACAAAGCCTAGATGAAGAACAAATGATCCGACCATATCTTGTAATGCATGGTGGGAATTACCACTCCTCAAACCATCAAGATAGAAGGACAAATCAAGAAGAAAAAGGTAATAGTGTTGATTGATTCAGGAAGCACCCACAATTTTATTCATTGTAAGGTAGCAAAAGAATTGAATTGCTTTCTATATCCAGCACCAGAGTGTCAAGTGATGATTGCAAATGGAGGAACAATAAATTGCTCTGGAAAGTGCCATAATATCAAGCTATCCATGGGAGAATATGTATTGACTAGCCCAATGCTTTCCATTCCAATGGGAGGTGTTGATGTTTGTATTAGGAGTCCAATGGCTACAATCCTTGGGTACAATAACTTTTAATTTTCAAGAACTTTTCATGAAATTTTCTACGGAAGGAAAGGAAGTTGAATTAAGGGGTATTGCAGGGAAACCAGGAAAGATAATCAGCTCTAATGGTATGGCAAAGCTTCTAAAAAAGGAACAAAGAGGTGTAATTGCACAATTATGTTCGCTAGATGTTTCCACATCGGAATCATCTATTTCTCCAGATCTCCAAAAATTCCTAGATAATCATTCCAAGGTATTTGAGACTCCTAAAGGTCTCCCACTTGTGCGTGATCATGATCATGCTATTCATCTAATTCCAGGAAGTGTTCCTCCAAACATTAGGCCGTACAGATATCCCTA